>OY282587.1:40998536-41277095 GCA_958298965.1 Chrysolina haemoptera | reverse complement strand
AGGATATAGATAAATATTGTGGAAAACTTTAGTCGGCGAGCGTATATTTTTTAATTTTCAGGGTCTTAAAAAAGTTCTTGATTTTTGTTGTGATACATTTTTTCACCGTATCCCAGTCATTTGATGAGGTGTGTAAATGAAGTACCTAATATTTCCTGAAAAAAAAAACAATCCATGACAGATTATGGGCACCGACATTATCTGAAGAATTCAATCTGTTCTGATTGGTCTCTGCAAGTATGGAAGACAAATTAAGTAAAATTGGAAATTTTAAAGATTAGGTATATAATTGGGGTCAGTGGTAGTTTCTAATCAGTATCCATCATAAGGCAGCTGAAGTATAGGAAATTTAGTGAAAAAAAAGAAGTCATGTGAAGTACGACGAGAAGCCGAGGTCAACATATCGAATAAAAGTGGCAGAAAAGCTTAAAAAATAATAGTACCAAGTTTTGACAGATTTTCCACTACTTATACCCGCCTACTCTAATTGTATACTCTAATTGTTTGTTCAATTTTTAGAATTCACCTGCTCCAAATTAATTTAATGGAAATAAGTGACTTCTTAATGGAGAGACAAAAACCTTTATTAACTGTGCTATGACCTTGAGCAATACAATTTTTTTCTTCGACCGTGCGTTTTTACCCACTTTCCGCACACATTGTAGTTTTGAAAGTGTCACTTTCAAAATCGGTTTTCCGCACTAGTGCGGGAAAGTAAAATATGTATATTTATCGTTATTATATGTATATACATTTCATTGATTTTACGTGTATATTACTATTCAAAGTCCTAATATAGGTTTTCATATTTAATCTAACCAAGACTATTTTTCTTGTTTTCGTAATTTTTTATTCATTGGAATAAAATAAAAATTGGGATACTTTTATATATCTACCCTATACATTTCTCAAAATCAATCCACATAACAATAAAACTAAGCTGAGTCAAGTGGTTTGGTGTGGTAACCAAAGATTTGCTATGACAACCAAGTTATCATCAAGACGTCAAAGTTTCAAGTCGAAGCGTTGTCGAAGTGACAGATTCTGCATTTTTTAAATTATTTTCAATAACAGCAATATTTTAATGGATTCGTCAGGCGAAAAGCTGCCAGAAGCAATTTTAAAGGCCGCAGATGGGTATTTTCAAGATCAAATTTCTTCCACAAAAAGCAACCAATTTGCCTTCATATCACCACAATCTAGACACATTATTTCTTGCATTTTTGGCACAGTTTACAGTATTTTCAGTCAATCATAATTAGTTCCACTTGTCCTGCACACTCTGCAATTTCTATTTTTGTAGAGGTAGAAGATACCAGTAATCGGTTCCTTTTAATCATTGCAACTCTGAGCATACATCCAATCGTACCCAATTAACCTAACTTCGGCTAATTCAGCTATAAACGTTGCTAATGAACCCATCACTTTTTAGAACTGAGAACGTAAATGTAAATAAATGATCGCTGCCCTCGCTGTCATTAAGCTCGCTTCGCTCGACCTTATTACGTCCCGACCTAACCCTAACTGCACACAGATCCAATCTTTTAAGGCAAAAGAAGGAAAAACAACCCAACCAACCCACCTTACCTACCTTACCTAAAAAAACTGCGTGAATTTGTTTTTTTGCTCGCAATTGACACACAAAGCTAACCTGAGCAAGCTAACCTAGCTTGCGAGTCAGGCGAAAATGCGTGAATTAGTTTTGATGCAAACCGAGTTGAAAATGCGTAAATTATACCTATACCTGACTTGACTACCCTTTATCGGACGACTAAAAATAAATTATCCGGACGTTTTTTTATTAATAATTTGGTTACCGGACTAGACACTTCGTTATAAAAAAGGCAAATGCTCTGTTCAGTGCGTAGGCGTGAACACATTTGGTAAGATGCCGGCAGAGATCGCTACCTATTTAGGCCTACCTAACCCAGAGCGTTACACAGGTCACAGAAAGTCAACTGCTGTTGCTGGGGGTTATTTGGACGACTCCGTAGAACAGAAAAAAACCATTCTGACTCATTTGCAGAATCCAAAAAATTGTGATTTTTTTTCGAAAATATGAATAGGATATTCATAAAATCTGTTGTGGAATCATCTGCGGCTAAAAGACAAACTTTAGTCGCTATTTTCCATCGTTCAAGTTCTTGGGAGGTAATCATTTTTTTGTAATATATAACAGAAAACAACTACTTCCCCGGCTAAAGCCACGCTGGACATTAAACTACATCTGATAGATATTGTGAAAAGACAGTTAGTGTGTGATATTCTGATGACACCGACTATTTCACTCACTTGCGAAATGCACCAATCATAAGCTATAGGTGTTTTCAGATTTGTTTACAGTGCATATGACAGTTAAACGTCAAATATAAGTGATTACGCTGTGCACGCATTCAAAAATGTTTGTGAAATAGTCTAATAAAATTCCACTCGTGATTGAATTTTTCTCATAAGCCTGTCTTTCATTTGTGATCTCAACTGAATTGATTCGAGAAAACACCACTCGTCCTGATTCAGTTTCGTTCAGAAATGAATCGACAGACTTATCGCGACAATTTCACTCACTATATGAAAGTCGCGTCTCCTGCGATATGAGGACCAATCATAATGGGATTTCGCGAAAGTACACGCTTCCTTTCTTTCCGATCCGGAAAGACCACGTCGTCAAGTCAACCACAAATATAAACAGCAATGATACATCTTGTAATCTAATATGACATAAACGTCAGGTTGACAGACTTCATGTTTATTATTCATTAGTTGCAACTATTGAAAAATTCACTTTGTTTACTCGATCAAATTTCAAATAATAACTTGGTTGGTTCGTGAAATTATCTCAATAAATACGACTCATGCTCACAATACAATCGATAATTCTGTCAGAAATCTTTAACTCGATCAAATTGCTTTGAGGTAACCAAGTTACCAAGCAATTTGATCTCGTTGATTTCTGACAGAATTATCGATAGTATTGCGACCACTCGTGGTATTACCCCCGCAAATTCTTGTATTGCTACTGAAAAGTACTCTGTGTTTGAAAGGTTTAGTTTTCGAAAACTGACGAGAATAAATCCTACTGACTTTCTCCTTCTCTTAAATACCAAGGCTCCCCTTCTCCCTGGTAGGAGGGGAGATATTTTAATTTTCCCATGGGCGCCAAGAACCAAAATACCGTCCTGGATACATTAATTAAAATATGACACCTGTCGCAATTTTATAAGGAAGGCAATCAATGAAAACTATTGCACTTTTGACCTCAAACCGTATTTTATCTCATTGAGTTTCACTTTTGTTTGTTGCCGATATGAGAACGAGTATATGGGAGTATAATATGATTATACAAGTAATTGTGCAAAAGGCGACATTCATGTTCAATTAGATAAGTGACTTGAGTGGCAATGAATGTTTCTTCCACGTCTCTCGTTCTATTCGCGACATCACATTGCAAATGGAAATTGGAATGAGGAAGCCAAGTTTGAAGAAACAAAGCACCGTTTAGAGATGTTTACAGAGATAACTGAAATGCATGCAGGGCCGCGTTAAGCTGGGTGGGCGCCAGTGAGCATAATATAAATTTTGGTTATACCTAATAGGAGATTGAGATTTGTACGAAAGTGGTTAACAAATGTTAGGGTCAAATCATAAACATATTTTTAAGATCGATTCAACACTCAAGATTCAAGAATCCATGGATCCTATTGGTTGAATTCTGCATTAAATTATTCAAAATGGCCAGACAACACTCATATATTCTTGAATCTTGAGTTTTAAATCTTTTTTTCTACAAACGTCAAAAAATGACATGGTTCGCGCATTGACAGCAATATGCAAAGTGATACTTGACAATTGATAGTCCAAAACATATTCTATCAGAGAATATATTCATTTTGTTCAAAAGTTATACAGAGCGGTTGGAGAAGTAATATGATTTTCACGAAATCCTAACTTCCTTTAACACAATTTTTCAAATAGTGCAATTAGTACAGCTCCCAGAGAAAAAAATCACTAAAACTGTAAAAAAAATTGAAACTCTTTGAAATTTGGCATGGAAGTAGTATTTTAGACAAGAAAGAGATAACTGATGAGTTCCCCCGCTTCAGCGGTCGATGGACCTGGAAAACGCGATCTCAAGTCATTTTTCGCGCTTTTCCGGCATTATCTCGGAAAATATAAGAATTTTGAGAAAATATTGAGATATCAAAATTAAAGTACATTAAATTTACTACAAAAAAGGTCTTTTGAGTTTTTTCAAGAAAATCAAGGGTTTCGCCGGAAAAACGCGAAGAAAAAAATTATTTTTTTTGGTTGTCCAAAAAACCAACTTCTGTGTAAGAACTAATAAAATACAGTAATATTTTCAGGCATTGAGGAGTTCCTAAGGTCATGCCCCTAATTTTTTATAAAATTTCATTACTTGGAATTGACTCTGAGCATATTTTAAAGGTTAAAGGGTCAAATTTTGAAAATTGAAAGGAAGAGTGCAACTGGAGTGTATAATGAATTTCCCAGGTGCCATACGATGCCTTTTTTTAGATATGAGCAATTCTATTCGTCCACTGGAAGATATTTGAGATCAAGTGAGAATTTCCGCAAGAACAATTGAATATTTAAGAAGGTAGTGAGTATGGGGTGTTCGATGTCAAAAAGCCCATAAAATAATATTTCGAATAAAAAACGGCTATAAAAATAAATTTTATTTTTTAAATACATTAAAAATGATGTAATAAAATACATATTTATATAATTATTCTTCATCTTTTGTTACGTGTCAAAGTTAATACGTATTGTACTATTATAAAAAAATTCACCATTTTCAGTGACCAAAACAAAGAACTCATTTACATATTTATACGACTGATCAATGGAAACTGACGTTTTAAATTTCCAACTTACAAGAGTTGATAAAATATCCTTACCTTATTTGCTAAAGTTTCCACGTTGATTTCAAGATAAGTGTAATTATGTTACAAAACTTTAGTTGAAAATGTACACTTGAATTAGAACGACCAATCCTCATTCTCTCCAACTTAACGCAGTTTTCCACAGTTTGTTATCCATGCATTTCGGAGTCGAGTCGAGTAAACACACCACAGCTTACTTTATACTACTCACCGACGCAGAGTCTACTGCTGCTGCATCACCAGCATGCGTAGAGCCGCGTTCCGAAAGCTCTTTGAAAATCAGTTCCGCGAGGCCTGAAAAGAAGCACTTGTCTTTTATAGAGGAAAGAATATGGGCACATCTCACTATAATGGTAATGAAAGAGCAACAAGTAGGCTTTCAATTCCGACTGGCAGTATTCCCCAAAGAGTAGTATATAGAGAATAATCTTGAAAATAAGAAAAAGTACCAAATTTCCCCGAAACTACGAAATAATATTTAAATTCTCGGAATATTCAGCGATTAAGTTTGATATTCATTTTTTTTTCAAAACTTTGAGGTATTGTCCTCATTCTCAAACTTTTTTAGAATTTTCGGGAACCTCTTCGCACTGAAAAGCCACTCGGAATTTGAAAAAATTGTAACCCGAAAAACTGTTTCGGATTACTGAAAATTTAAAATGGCTGGGTTTGCAAAGTAAGTAATTTGTGAGATTTTGATTATGCAGGGATCAAAGTACAAGATATTAACTTCAACATCCTTGAAGAAGAGCATGAGATACTGCGTCCTTTATAATCTACAGCCTTTTATTATAATACACTCGAAAATAGATTTTTGTTTCTCAACTATCATGTTAATTTGCTATACAGTAGTACATATCTAAATCTGAATAGAAAATCTTGAAAGCTCAGAACTTCCCCTTCAAAACTCATTTTGATTTTTGAAAATCCGTTCAGTAGATCCTGAGTTATCTGTCTGAGAATATTAAAAACGTTCCTCGGAGTTGGAAATTCCGGGGGTTCGAGTAATGACCTGTGACTCTGCATTTTATCGCAATTTTCGGCGAACCTGTTCATTTTCTCAAAAAACCTCAAAAAGCCTTTTTTGAGTAAATTTTGATGGGCTTCAATTTTGCTCTCTTGGGTATTTTCTCAAAATCCTTATATTTTCCGAGATAATGCCGGAAAAGCGCGAAAAATGACTTGAAATCGCGTTTTCCAGGTCCATCGACCGCTGAGGCGGGGGAACTCATCAGTTATCTCTTTCTTGTCTAAAATACTACTTCCATGCAAATTTCAAAGAGTTTCAATTTTTTTTACAGTTTTAGTGATATTTTTCTCTGGGAGCTGTACTAAATTACAAATCTTACAATATGTATGATTTTATATCCTATTGGTGATTTTATTGCTATAGTCAATAGTTGTGAAACAGATGAGATATGAGTTCCGTCATCAGCAAATTCATAAAAATCACTGAACTATCAACTACGAAACAAACAATCCCAACAGGAAAAACTATATATCTTAAAGAATAACTAGGCACAATTATATAATATAAATGTAAATTGCGTTTCTTAGTTTCAAAGCACATTGCGGTGTCATACTTTGACAAATCCTCGAAATTCGATTATGCAAATTCTCCTTAAAAGAAATAAATCTAAAGGTGCCAAGTCTGGCGAAAGAGCCGGTCATTTTATTAGTCCGTTTGATCCGAGTCATCTTCGACGAAAAAGAACGTTCAAATGGTCTTTCACGATTCCAGCATTATGGGGTGGTACTCCATTCTTTCATACATTTCCTGGCAATTTCCAAGGGAAGTAATGCTTGCAAATAATTATAAAAATTCATGAAATCTTGAGATGTGTCTTTCAGTAAACTGAAGGCAGTTTGAACATTTATAGTGATATTGTCGTGCCTAGTTATTCGTGAAGATAGTAATTTCTTGTTTGTTGAGTAGTTGACTAAACTTGAATAAGTAATTTGGTTTTTATTATCATTTGTTGGTGAAGCAATTCATATCACTTTTCTATAACTATTGAGGAGGGTAAGTAATCAGACAACTGATGAGATATAAAATCATACATTATTGTAGGGTGTACTATTTGACAAATTGAGGTGAAAAAAGTTGGAATTCTGCGAAAATCATATTATTTCGCTGACCACCCTGTCAAATCATAATATTTAAAAAATTCCCATTGGTCCAAGAGTTATTCAACTGTCCCATTGGTCAATGGTCTAGGGAAGGGCGATACTCCTGAAAATATCGATATGTATTATTCTTTTTGTATCGGTACAAGAAAATATCGAATGTTAAAATATCGATAACTACTTCAAATATCGATCCGTTTCGAGCACTCAATGCCAAACTAAAATCTTGCGCTTAGTATTGAGGTGGGATCGGTTACTGTAAAGGCGAGACGTTTAAATGACAGACAAGAAAAAGGCAAACTGAGTTGAAAATGCGTGAATTTGTTTTTCGCTCGCGATCAACACACAATCCTGTGGTGAACACAGGCGAGCTAGGTTAGCTGGCTCAGGTTAACTTTGTTTGTAGATCGCGAGCGAAAAAACAAATTCACGCATTTTACACTCAGTTTGCCTTTTTCTTGTATTTTATTTAAACGTCCCGCCATTACAGTGACCAATCACGCCTCAATACTGCTGAGCATGCGCAGTTTGAGGATTTTAGTTTGGCATCTAGGCGCTCGTCTAAAACGATGACAGGGTAGTGAATAAACCTTCGATACTTTCGATTCGATATTCAATGGAAAGTATCGATATCCCAAAATATCGACTTAAAAAATATCGACACAAAATATCGAGTAAAATATCGATACCCACAAATATCGTATCGTATCGCCTTCCCTATACAATGGTCTAGTGACACTTTATGTAGATTCATAGTCGATACCAATTCCATCCAAAGAACTATCTTCAAGTAGATTAGTTTTTCACTTTTCTCTGATAATGCATTCATTTTAAATAGCCACCATAATTCTCAAATTTCCTGTTCATACGCATAAACTTTCTCGCACATATTTGCGGTAAATTCGGATACATTCCTTCGAACTTTCTACGAGTTCCGCTGATATTCTTGTTACCGGCCATGATAAATTAAGTCATTGAATCCATATTTGAACTATTATTTTCTACCATTGCACTTTTATCTCGGATGCGAAAGCGATAAACTGAAGTGAATATAAATTACTTCCTGTCAGTAAACATTTTATCACCTACCTATTACCATCTGGGAAATGAAGCTCGATTATTTATTCGTAGAAACTCCAAAAATAAATGTTTATCATTACGAAATTGATCAGAGGTAGGAATAAGAAAAATATACACATGGTTGAATCAAAAATATGTTGAAGAGGGGGACATTCTCCATGAAAATTGAAAAATGAAAAATGTGATTTATTTGTAATACCTAACAGAAAACAACTACTTCCCCGGCTAAAGCCACACTAAACATTGAACTACATCTGATAGATATTGTGAAAAGATAACTGAAAAGGAAAGAAAAAATCTGAAAGTGAAAATGAAAATAGCGACTAAAGTTTGTCTTTCAGTCGCAGATGATTCCACAACAGATTTTATGAATGTCCTATTCATATTTTCGAACTAAAATCAAAAATATGTTGTTGAATCATTGGATTTATACATTATTAGGAGTCATAATTAGAAACTGACTTATGAACCAAGCCTTATGAACCACCATACAAGTTTACCATATTTTGAACTTTCGGTGGTTTTCGGGTTTGTTCGATGGGTAAACGGTAAAAATATCACCGGAAAAAAAAAACAAAAAACAAAAAAATCCTCTGGAAAAAAAACTTCGCAATTTCCAGAAAAAAAGAGGTTTATAATAATAAATAAGTCTACCAAAAAATACCATAATTAGATGAAATATCAGTGGAATAGAAAATACATCGGAAGTTGACAAAATTGCATCCAGCTATCCCCGCTGATACTTCTGCAAGATAACCACTCGATAATCAAATTGGTACAGATTTTGGTGATAATCAATTTCTTTTTGATGATTCATCGTGCTATATTCCTCCGTCTGATGATATGACGATACGCCAATTAAAATAATTTCAATACGTGAGGCTTTAGGCTTTTCGTGAGCCTCTGACGGGAGAAAGTCTCGTAATTGATTATGCGACCACAAATAAAGCCATAAAAATATAACAGAAGGCTACTCGTCTTGACGATCGTGTTTCCGGATGTAACACGTTCAAAATAAAAGCTCGTTAACGCACAAACTGACTTATGAAGATCATCCTTGGCCACTGGGTCATCCGTCATACCCCAAGCTTTCTAAACTTCCACGTGTATGAGTAATACTTAGGGAAGAAAAAATGATGAACGAGAATTTTAATATAAAACGATCTGGATACCTCTAGCTGAATGAGCTTGAAAAAACAGATTAAAGTTTCTAATAATTTTTTCTACAACTGCTATGAAAAGTATCGTATTTCTCATGGCTTACTTACTTTGAAAACCATGTTTTGCTCATACTGTGAGAAATTTTATTTCTCACGGCACTTTGCCCACACCACATACGTATATGGAGAATTAAGATGCCTGAAAACCCTGGTGTACCGACTTATACCTGTAAATCTGTGGGATAAAACGAGAGACATTCGCCAACTTGATTACGAGAAAACAAATTTTCTTATATAATTGATGTGTTTCTTCATTTTCCTTATATTTTAATAATTTGATCATGTTCCGTTTTCGTGCCAACAATCCAGAAATATGAACAATGTAGGTAACTCATTTATATTCACTACAGAAATTGAGTACTTACTCACCACTTAGAATCTGAACATACTTTGAAACAGACATTTTATTTCAAAACGCCATGCATGTTGACAATATTTTATGGCAAAAATGTTTTCTAATCAATTCAATCAACTCTGGATGCGTTTTTATATCTTACCGTTTCTTGAAATCTTCCATAAGTAGCGAAAGTCCGCGATAAAGTAAAAAATATAAATTTTTCTCCATTCCCACTGAAATCTATCAATGTTTTGCCTTCAGTAAGCTTGTTAAAGTTTTGGTTATTTTCCATGCATTTCCTTTTATTTTGAAATGGGGAAATCTTTTTAGTGAAGTTGATCAAAAAATACACTTTTCTGTCGAACAAAATTGCACAAGAGAAATATTATTTTCACTATTAAATGTCATATTGAACGGTATTAAACTCAAAGCCACAAAATTATTCTTTATTTCTTCAAAAAAGTTTAGAGTGAAAACTCGGGCACAAATGCACAGATATCCATAGACAAGAGTTATATACTGAGATAGACCCATAGACAAGAGTTATGCAGATATCATCAGCGCGAGAGCATGCGCTGCGCATAAGATTGACAGGTGCTAATGGTGAATTTCCATGCGATGCAGCTGAATTGCAATACTTCTATGTGAAATGTGAGTTAATTATATTTCAGCAAAAAAATTAATAAATCATGTCGAAAATGTAAAAAAGAGAACTGATTGGGGATAGTGATTCCGTATATTCCAATAATTATATTGTTTTATTAATTTCATGTTCGTGAATCGTGGGCAAAACTTCAAATTTCTGTTCATGAAAATTAACCCTAACAAGGAAACCGACGGTGGCGGTGCACTCAAGTGTCGCGGGATATTCGAAAAACAGCCCACGGAATCACGGATTCATTTGTTTTCTCGAAATCAAGTTGAATAGTTGTCACAGCTGTCAAGACCTGTCAGATTACCTGTAGAAGTTTTTTAAATTCTTATGGTAGTTTTTATTCGTGTTTTGATAAAGAAGTAAACTATTTTCAGGATTTCTTTCGCTTTTCTCCTCGAAATAACATAGCTTTTTGAAGTCGGTTTGAAGATTCTATTTCAAATTCTGTTAAATACGTATATGTACCATTGAACAAATAACATGGTACAAGGCATGGCGTAATGGAATGTCAATCAGCGTATCACGCAGGAGGTCCGGGTTCTACACCCGGCCGAGGCTATTTATTTTTTTCATTTTAGTTTACATCTTGATATTTCTATTGAGTCAATTTTCAATTATTCAACTACTAAGAGGTAGATACTTTATTGCTATTTTAGTTTCTTTTTAAATAAAAATAAATATCGACTGCACAAATTTCATTAATACAAATGTTGTAATTCTTCAAATTTGTGCAGTTGTAGAAAAAGTATAGTGTCCAACATGTGGGGAAAGTATTACATTATGACCAGTGAAGAAGTAACCTTCTCTCCAAATATTTTCACCATGTGGAAAATATGAGGCAAACATCTGACAGAAAACAACGACTTCCCTGGCTAATACCTCGACGGACATTGAACTATATCTTTCTACATCTATCAGATGTAGTTCAGTGTCCGACATGGTATTAGCCAAGGAAGTAGTTATTTTCAGCCAGATGTTTGCCTCATATTTTCTACATGGTGGAAATATTTGGAGAGAAAGGTTCTTCGACATTGTTTTACTATTTCATTTACTTGATACTCTCCGGCAGAAGACCGATTGGTGCGTATGCAAGATGCATATTACATTTATTGTACGATGGTGACTGTATAACAACTTTCTATGAGACTCATTCTTTTGACGATTAAAATTCGAGAGTTCGTTTTCAAGACCAATGTATTGGGAACTGTTTAATGTTTTCTGCTGGCATTCTATTAAAACGGATCCATAATCAATCATAAAGTAGTCTAGTGAATAAATACTTCATGAATCTAACATAGCAACAACAAAATTTGAATTATTCGAAGGTGATCTCGACAGGTTACTCTGAAAGGACGATGACACTGTAACTAAGAGGTTTAAAGAATTCCAATTCCCATTGTGAAAACAGGATCACTGAAGGTTTTTTTTTGCCTCAAGACTTTCATAATTCAAATTTCGATCGATTCTGAGTATGGCTTCTCTGATTATTCAATTCCCTAGAAAATGCACTGTGTTAGTTCGTGTATCTGTGTACGGATAAAGGAAAATCAATGTATTCACGGTTACGAATGACAAAATATCACCTATTCTATGGCACTGATGAGGGGCAAAATCCTTGTCCATGTCATGTATGCAAGTGGTCATTTCTTTAGTACTTGCAACAGCGTCTTCCTTAAAGAACGGTGCACAAGAAGAAGAAGGATGTGAAAGAAAGTTGATATTTTCTGTCAGATATTGACATTTGAAAAGAAAACCTATTATCATTATTAAAATTTGAATATTTGCCAACTATTTAACGAAAACTATCGAAATAAACTGTGATCAGGTTGAAAAACACCGCTAGGTGGCTCCACTTATACGTCAGATGGCAAAACCTAAATTCTTCTCACAACTTAGCGTGGCAATTTTTGTTAGATTTCTACTTTTTTAGTAGATTCAAGGCTTTTGTTCTGACATTTTGGTAGGTCATTTTTTCTTGGTAGATTTTGGTAGATTTTCATTTTCATGTCATTGGATGAAATATAGAGTACACTACACTACTCTTACACTATATTTTACGACATTTAGCGGTAAAATACAACAGACAAGGCAACTGCAACGCTGCACGTGCAGAACGCAGTTGGCAGTGCTCGCAGTCCCGTCAGAAGTGAGGTTAGGTGTTAGGTCACAGAACACCTTTTTCTGTTTAGGTAAGATGTTCTATGACACTTGACAGTTGACACTGTGACTTCTGTCGTCTGTCGTTCTGTCTGTGAGTGTGAAGTTGAAGAATATCAATAAATCAATATCAATATACTTATTTTAGCGCCAGCCAGCGGTCTGCACAGTTGAAAACGTTTTAATTGGTGTTACAGAGTGTTGGTAGATTTTTGGTATTTTTTTTTGGTTTAGTAGATTTGGGCCAAGAGATTCGGTAGATTTGTTGAAAAAAATCTGGCCGCGCTAACTTGTTCTCACGACAGTTTACTCAGTTGTTTTGACGAACAAAAGCCAGACTCTGCCAACGGTTATTTGAACTGTGATTGTAGAAATTCCGAGTTGATCGACTTTTTTTTAAAGAATTTATCATTTTGTACAGACCTTTATTTTATTTACTTTATTTTATGAAATATTTTATAGTCATTTGTTTTTGGAAAAAATTATTTTTTCGATTTTCCTCGATAAATTGTTTTACTTTTAACCAAAATTTTCCGTTTTTCCGCTACTGAAATGCTTTCTGAAAATATATGTGCTGAACCCCTTTTGATCGACACTATATACCAAGAAATTCGTCCTCGACGTGAACTTCGCAAATAAAAAAATGCCTCTTCCATGCAAGGTAAAAGTATCGGGAAATTCAGTGCCGGAAAATCCACACGAATGATTTTTTCAGTTAGCGAATTCTACATTCATTCTAACCACTATACCAGTCAAATTCAGCTGGTCAATTTAAAATTACGCTACTTGGGTTACATTTATTTACTGCCTCTGGCAATTGTCGAATTGTCTATGCTCATTGCAGAGGCCACTCCTTATTTTTTTGTTATATTTTTTCACATAATTTTCAAACTAATCCAGTACGATTGGGTTTTGAGACAAGAATCGATTGTAGCAACACCAAATTTGGTATGCTAGTAGTTGGAACCACGATAAACACGAAAAAAATTGTTTACAAAATTCATGGGTGGAACATTTTTTCTTTTCGTTTAAAAATATATAAATAGATTTTTGCTGGAAAGTATATGATTTATCGGAAAAACAACACAACAGGGTGAAAAACAATTCAATTTTCTAAAAAAATTATTCTTAGTCATATCTTATGAAATGGCTCGTTTTCCCAGAAAACGTGATTGAACGCCGACATCAAATTATAGGGTTCGCCCTTATCCGCCGCTGAAAGTTCTGGCGGAGCCGAATATTTGATTGGTCATAACTCTGCTAAAAATGATCGGAGAAGGAAAAGAAAAAGTTCATATAGTTTCTGAAGACTCCTACCTTCTCATGCGAATATAATATGCGAGTATTTGAGTACCTAAAATATGTTTTGTAGCACTTCACGGAGATATTTGCGGATGATCCAAAAATCATGAATAATTCAGTAAATATGGAATTATTATACTATATGCAACAATTTCAAAGTAGTGTGACAGGTCCCACTTATACATGGCAAAAAAAATACTTTGTTTTACTCCTGCCTCATTTTCAACTTACCCATAAAATCGGCATTCTCTTCACTGAATGTTGAAAATAATCGCTTATTCATATCCTGCATATATATATACAGGGTGTTTCAGAATTCAGTATCAAGATTTCAGGGGCGTGTTTCTTAGGTCAAAAAAAGACTTTCTTTCTCATAAACATGTGTCCACAACCGCTTTACTTCTGAGATACAGGATGTTGAAATTTAACAAAACAATCAGTTCTTTTTCAATATCTCTAAATCACTTTGGCTCTTCTTTTTAATTTTGATAAATGCAAAGTACACATAAAAATACATTTTTTCCATTGCGAACGTTTTTTAATTTTCATCAGTGGCGTATCTGTAAACATGCTCTGTCATTTTTGATCAAAATAATGATACGCTACTGTTTTTTTTTGTCAAATTAGTATCATTTTCATAATTGTCTTCTATTTTTCCACAAACATGGTCTCTTGACTATTTTCCATCCGACAGACGGTTTTCGATTTAAAAAATAAAAGGTCGTCATTCGCTTGTACCTATGTGATTTTTTGTATGTCTCATTTTGCTTTTTAAATCGAAAACTGTTCTTCGTAGGGAAAAAAGTCAAGGGACCATTTTTATGAATAGATAGAGAAAAACAGTAGCCTATCATTATCATTTTTGTTAAATTTCAACACCCTGTATCTTAGAAATTAAGCAGTTGCGGACATCTGTTTATAGGAAATAAAGTCTTATATTGATCTGAAATATACGCCCCCTAATTCTTGATACTGAATTTTGAAACATCCTGTATATTTAATAAAACTAATGTGAAATACAAAACTCAAGCTTGAAATCACATATTTCATTTTTTATGTAGTATGTGTATGAGCGATTATTTTCAACTTTTACTGAAGAAACTGCTGGGAATATGGGTGAGTTGAAAACTGAGGCAGGAGTAAAACTCAGTGTTTTCTTTGGCATGTATAAGTAAGACTTGTCTCACTAGTCTTAAATCGTTGCATATGGTCCAAAGATTCCTGCTTCAGTATAATTATTTCATATCAACTAAAATATCCATGACTTTCGGACCCTCCTTAAATATCGTAGAAGGGTTATGTGAAGTGGGACAGAACACATTTTAGGTACTCAGATACTCACATGTTATATTTGCATGAGGAAGTAGAAGTCTTCAGGAACGATATGCACTTTTTCTTCTTTTCTTTCTGCTATAATTTTAAGCAAAGTTATGACAAATCTAATTTTCGGCCCTGCCAGAACTTGCAGTGGCGGGTTAGCTCGAGCATGAAATGTGACGTCGGCGTTTAACCACGTTTTCTGAGAAAACGAGCGTATTTCATATACCTGAAAATCATTCTTGTGGAGAATTGAATTATCTCTGAACCGTTCGAAATCGTTTTTTGATAAATCTTATATTTTCTGAAATAAAAAAAATAAATATTTTTTTTTTGAAAAATTTTTAGGTTCCACCATGTTGGTAAACAATTTTTTTCCAATAATACATGATGTCGAGATGTCATGTACCGAGTTTGAGAGTGCTACAATTCATTCTTCACTTTTTGCTCGAGTTTGTCGTTACTGGATTAAACATCGTAAATTTCAGTCCAAATCCAAATCAAAACGTGTTATTTATTTATTCATACTAATTCATAAAAGTATTACGTACCTCTCGGTGTCTATAACGGTTATATAAAATTAGTTTGTAGAAATAGTGGATAATACTCCCAAAATCTTAGCGACAACAATTTCAGTTTCGTTTTAACATTTAGATTGACCTAAAAACCTACTAGCATTCGGGTAAAATGATCAAGTGCTACTTACTATATATAGAATGATATTATTAAATCTACTTATACTAAAGTAACGAAAATTTCTCTGTCGTACTGCGACTTGGATCCATTTGAAACGAAAGCTTTTTGTTAGTATTCATTGTCTATATTTCGACGAGTTGCGCAATGTTTATTCGCTAAAAATTGGTGACGGTTCAAAGGTAACATTTCTTTGTTCTTCACGCGAGAAGAGCTAGTAGTTTCCGCACGCGATTTTAAAAAAAAAATTGTTAAAATTGTTTTTTCCGTTAACCAGCTGTCGTCCCCTTACGAATGGCAGCCCTCAAAAGTCGAAACTTGTGCGAGCCAAGAATTAACGAGGTCTTACCATTTAACGTGCGATTCCTAGCACTTATTGCAGAATTTTACCGGCTAGCATTAACCAGTTTTCAAGAAGTCTTAACGTAGCGAATGAGGTATTCCAAAACATGGATTTTGAATACAGAACTCAAAGAACTAGGAAGCCAAAGATTCAATAAAAAACGAGCCCTACCGTACCTCAAGTGATACTTATGAGAATGCGCAGTAACACAGTTGCAATGCCTATAGTGCCGAAAAGTTACTCTTAACACTAAACACTAAAATGAGTGCGGAAAAGTGGACTTTTCGGCACGCTAGTAGAAAATAGTAGTTTACCTAACAGGTGCGGAAAGGTACCTTCACGCACGTGTTAGGTATACTATTTTTTCTACTAGTGTGCGGAGAAAACCCAAAAGTTAACTTAAAATAAATATTTATTATTAAATACATATCAACAAAGGAATTATTCATAATATTAGTATTAAACGTGCAATATGTAGCATTGTATAAATTAATTTTAGAGGTTAAATTTTTTTCCAACGAAGTCGTGGACATTAGAGTGCACTAGGTAATCAAGGAGGCTATGCTGCTGTGGTTAAGCTAACGGGCGTATCTGCAAAAATATAGTTTGGAGAAAATTGAGTTTTTACATTTTTTCAAATGACAACTATTTGGTATACAAAACGATAAGATGTATGGAAGCTCGGATATTTATTTATTCATTTATTTATTTATGAAGGGAAACCCCCTTCAAGTACAAAATATTCAGTATAAAATAAAATAAAAACTGAAACATATATGCATAACTACAAACAGTGGTATGAATTAAAGCACGATAATATAAATATTATATACAAAACTACGATCAAAAACTATCGATCAGTTCACCGGTATCATAGTAGTACATGTTTCGATATAGGTTCATCATCAGCTAAGTTTAAATTATGGAGAGGGAAAATTCTTATATAGAAACTTTAATAAAATTAAAAAATTAAAAAATGTGTCACTGCATGTTCCCACTTAGGGTTAAGTGGGCACAAAAACCAACATGTTTTATTGAAATTTATGAAAATTCAAATAAGGGAGGCTTGGAGCCTGTATCCCCTGTAATAATAAGGGAGGCTTTATCCCTGTGACTTTTATAGAAATTGACATCGGTTTCGAAAATTGACTGCGACTACTCAACGAGTGAAGAGAGAATCCACAGTTTTTCTCCATCGTAAATCTTGAGTCACAATGGACTTCTACCACAGGTTTATGGGAATTTTTTTCGGGTTCCTAACGATATCAAATTTTATTCTGTCGATTGCCATAGGCAAAAAAATGTATCAGCAACCAAATACCTATTCTTTTACAAGATCGCGCCGATATTTCAATCATTTAGGTACGTGCAAACATGGCTTTGGTTTTTCACTATTAGATTGTTTCTACCTGTGAATGTGTTAAAATGCCATGATCAAGAGATCGAAAAAAAATACTATTTTTTTCTACAAAGGTACCCCTATAGAAAGTATACACTTTACTCCCTCAAACCATGGAGGAAACTCATACTTTTCCTCCTCTTCATTTCAAGTAAGTTGTAAACGATGGAACTTGTGAATCTATTATAATCAAATTGTTTCCGTAATTTCTAGAACATCTTATATATCCTGTATTCTGGTAAAAATCATACATGAATGTTACTTCTACTTTAGTTCTTTAATAGCTATTTGTGTATTTAGAGCGCAAAGCGATTGATTGTCGCTCGACAAAAAGATTAATCTTTGGAGAACGACAATGACACTTTGTGCTCGAAATACACACATTAATTTTTCTACAATGATCGACACTTCATTCAAATAGGCACATAACAGTGCGTATGAGAAAAATCACTTAATAGCAATCCGAAATGTATAAGCTATCTAAATGTCCATTATTCAAATCACTAATAAGAAAAGAGTGAAATAACGTTCTTAAAAAAAAAAAGTTACAATTGCCAGGAGCTGAACCTGGAACCTTCGGATTACAAGCCCAAGACGCTAGCCATTGCACCATCGCAGACATGACTGTATTGTCTATACTTTCCATCATGCAAGTATAGGTCCGTTTCAGACAAAAGCAGTTGAGATGCGTTTTATATTTACAAAAAAAAGTGGGTAGAAGGAAAAATCATATGTATTGCATGGGAGTACAGTGCCTTTTCCTGCCTTGGATCCTACCGGAGGAAAAGTGGCACTTTCCTCGCTAGTAATACAAGTAGCTATTCCATATGCCTAGCAAACGTCCGATCGCTAATTTTTTTATTTTTGAGCTCAACACGGATATAAATTTCAGCAGTAAAAATCCCAGAAAAGAGATAATGAGTCAGCAAAACCTGTAATTATCTGACGGTCTACAAGATAACCACTTGAAATAACAACCATTTGAATAACATACTAGATTTTGGAGTTTTGTTTCAAAAAGGAAGAATAATTTTCCAGTTGCATACCCCCATCAAAACGACAGTTAACGACAGTGAGACACTGTTCTTTAACTCCTCCATATTTAATTAGATTTCAAGCATGACAACAATGCCCTAAAATGGGTT
Organism: Chrysolina haemoptera; assembly: GCA_958298965.1. NCBI lineage: Eukaryota > Metazoa > Arthropoda > Insecta > Coleoptera > Chrysomelidae > Chrysolina > Chrysolina haemoptera. The sequence continues at coordinate 41,258,419 of OY282587.1, read as the reverse complement.
TTGTTTCAGTTTTTTAAAATCTTACTAATTGGAGATAACCACTATATAAATTATTCATTTACAAATTTCATTGTATTCAATAATTGACTACATGGATAATCTTGAAAATTGGAAAGATAACGGTTTGTTTGCATGACGTATGTATTTGAACGAATGGCCCCTTTATCGTTGCCTCGTTATTTTAAGTGCTGAATTTATATTTTAAGTTTTTACAAAACAATTATCTGATGCTTCCTGATATAAAAAGTAGATCTTTTTGAATATGGCATAGTACGATCTTTGTTTCTATTCTTCAAAATCGTTTTCTTCGTGTTGCTTGTCAGACTTTCATCTTGCGTATCAAGAGTTAACAGCTATGGAAATGTATGCCTGTAGAGTCAATTTATTATTTTATTGATTACCTACTGCTGGCACTGAAAACGGCTTTTAATCTAAGAAATCCACTGAAAATACCATGAAGACATTCTCATTATGTATAATTTGTCTGATATTATATTATTATAGATATAATAGTATTTATAGAAGTTTGAATGAGAGAAAACATCCAGTTACACTGTAGTTTGGTTGGAGTAGAGCATTTAATAATGTTAATCATGAACTAATTGAGAAACTTTATAGAATTGGATAAAGTACCAGGAATAACTGAAAATTGGGCTGCTTCGTGTTTTCAAAATATAATTCAGTTTGTATACATGAACCAAATCCGAAAGGATGAAAGTTTCTGGATGAAAGAGAACCACAGGGCCCAATTCTTGGTCCGTTGTTCTTCATTATTTTCATTAGTGATATATAATTTGTCGTTTCCTCACATAATCATCATGTATGCTGGTGATACAATCAACAAATTATATCTGAAAAATACCTAAGAGTAAAAAAACAGTTCTCCACCACCAAAGCACTAGACACACTAGATACAAAAATAACTATGTAGACTTCCAATAAGCGTTTGACTCGATAAAAACAAAATCAAAACCAACTTATGATAGTACTGAACTAAAAATCCTAGAAAAACTGATAAAGTAGGTATTAACGACGATGAAAACAACTTCGATCACAACAAGAACACAAAATGGAGAAACAGAGGAAAGTACAATTATTGAAGGGGGGCTTAGCTTTAGTGTATATGTGGCAGGGATAATCGACAACGGAAATCGTAGGAGGCCAAATTACTGCGTACACTGATAATATAGCTTTAATAATTAACACGAAAAAGTAAAATCAGAGAACAAAGAAAAGTAATGGGACTGGGAGATTGAGAGAAAACATATTGAGATTAATAAGGGAACAAATAAATGGAAATATTTGAAGCAGACACAAGAGGGTGTAACGAAGTCAACGGTTTAATCCAGAAATGCCGATAACCACAACTAGGAAGAGAAGACCAGAAATACAAGAAAAATTAAGAAAATAACGTAAAATACTAGCAGAGAGAACTAAAATAAGTATTGTGATTTCCGTCAACAGGCTGCACCATTACGAGCAACCCTCATTACAGTACAGTAATTAAAATAACAATATTATATGAGACAGAGACCAAAACAATAGGTATAACATTATTGGTCTGATTATAGTATTATAAATGTTCATTTTACTCCTCTTTGTTAATATTTTACTTTTCAATAATATTTTATTGGCGAAACGTTTAATATTTTTACTTGTATTTCTGGCCTCCTCTTTTCCGTTTTACTTATCATTACTCCTAGATATTTAAACTCTTTAACTTCTTCAAACTCTCTCGTTCCTATTTTAATCTTCTCATGTAAGTATTGGTTTCCATCCCAATCTCAATATTTTTGTGTTTTTTTTGTTGATCCTAAGTCCCATTATTTCTCTTGTTCTATGATATCTTTCATTACTTCTCTGGTCTTGGTAATTATGGCTATATCATCAGCGTATGCAATACTTTGTCCTTCTCCTGTCCTGAGATTCCTTTTGTTGATATTCCTTAGCACATATTCTAAAGATAAGTTGAATAACGTCGTTGAAAGTTGTTGTTTTACTCCTTTATTGATTGTGAATTCCTGTTTCTCCATTTTGTGTTCTTATTGTGATTTTAGTAGTTTTCATCGTCATCAATATCAGCTTTCTCAGTTTTGTGGGGTTTTTAACTCTCTCAGTGCTATCATGAGCTGTTTTTTTTTATTGAATCAAAAGCTTTTTCTTCAGTGTATGAATCGCCTTTTTGATTGATTTTCCTTGTGTAAATCAGCTTTGATATGATCCTATTATATTTTATGCAATACCTGCCAGCCTAGTTTGTATTATTGATGTCATTATTTTATACGCTGTGTTGAGTAGTGTTATTCCTCGGTAATTGTTACAGGTTTGTTGGTCTTCTTTTTTATGTATAGTTATTATTTGTCCTGTCTCCCATTCTTCTGGCATTCTTTCCTCAGTCCATATATTCTTTTCATTAATGTAAGCATTCTCTCCTTCGACTCATTGCCTCCGTACTTTATAAATTCGATGTCAATTTCGTCTTTTCCAGGTGATTTGCCATTTCCACATTTCGCTATAACTTTTTCTAACTCCTCTCTGATGGGCTCATTTAATATATTACTTTCTTCTTCAATCCTTTCTTCTTCGTCTTCTGCTTCCATCGCTATCTGTTCATCCTCTACCGCTTCATCAGTTAATAATTATTTGCAGTATTCTATCCAAACTTCTTCGTATTGTTTTTGTCTTCTAGTACCACTGTTCGTTTTTTATTCTTTATTCCGTTTGTTTTACTTCTGCAATTTTTATTTCTATTTTTACGTTTCTGTTCAATTTTATGCACTTTGTCGTCTGTCCATTCTTTTGCATTGCCTTATCATCTTCTTCGCTTGTTTTCTTTATGTTCCATATTCTTCTTTGTCTTCTGTTTTGTTAGTCCTCATCCATTTAGCTCTAGCCCGTATTTTATTTTCTGTCATTTTTCTACATGTATCATCATACCATTCATGTCTAGGTTTCTTTTGCACCGACCCTACGTGTTTCTTAGCTGTTTCTTTTATACTTTCTTTGATGTTGGTCCATTTCTGTCTCGATATCATCTTATCTCCTATTCATCAGCTGTGCGTTGTTAGTTCTTCCGAGTATTCATTTCTTAAAGTAGTACCTTCTAGTATAGACTCGTTTTTCATATAATTATCTGCGTTCTGCAACCGCAACACTATCAAGTGTCCAACACGCACTTGGCAATTTCAATCATTTTATCGAAAATTTTAAATTTATATGTAATCCGTCAACGTTTGACCGTATGTTGTGATTATTACAATGTATCAAACCTACCTACATTTCACTTGGAAATATAGCCCAAATTAAAGCGATTAGTGATAAATAACAGGTTGAGACTTAATAAAAATTCTAATCAAAAAAATCTAGGTTAAACTGTAATTTGAAACAGTTAAATGAGACGACTATCGCATGGCCCGGAAATTATTATATCGTTGAAATCGTTTCTTTCAATCACGAGAAAAAATCAACACGTTGTGATTTTATTACTTTTATATCCTATAAACAAGATGTGTGTTTACTGTTAGTTTCAAATTAGATTAGGATGAAGCCGCAAGAATAAATAAAACGAGCAATGAGATTTATTCAAAAGTACGTTCTACGGTTCTACTATCATTTGTTTTTGTTTGTGTTTGATTACTTTTGTACTCACCGATTAAACGAAGGAAATAATTTATTCCGCTCTTAGGAAGTCACTGAACTTTTTAACTTATCTGAGAAGTTTCTCATCGACGTGTTCGGCTCGTATCCGCGCGAAGAAAGTACATAAACGAACCAACCGTACGACACGCAATAGAGTCAGAGACTGACTGACCGCTTGCTGTTGCTCTTGGCGCGACATATCCGAATTGGGTCAGTCTCCCCCGAACGCACGCCAAGTTTCTCCAAAAGAATGCCCCAAAGACGATTCTGCTGAAGATGACTCAGAAGATTGTTTTCAACTGCGGCGTTAGATGTAAGTAACACGAAGAAAGCTGGCAACAGCAAGAAGATTGCTAAAATAACTCGCCATATTTCAGAAGTTAGAATCTCACAGGTTATGGCTTCCGATAAATTGATTTTCCTGTAGGATGAACGACATTACTAGACGGATGACCCTTAATTATTAATGAAACATGGATTATATAATCCAATATTCCCCAAAGAGCCCTATTAGTACAATAACCACAGACAAATGCACATGACTTCTTGACATCATATAAGTATTGTTAAAAAAAAAATTGTTTACCGAAAAATCAGGGGTGGAACCCAAAAAAAAAATTATTTATAAAAATTATAATTTTTTTTTGCTGTTGTTTCGGTGAGTATAAGATTTATCAAGAAACAATTTCAACAAAGTGAAAGATAATTCAATTCTCCACAAGAAATATACTTATTAATTTCTCACAAGCACTCATTTTCTCAGAAAACCTGATTGAATTCCGATATCAAATTTCAGGCTCGCATTAATCCGCCACTGCATTTCCGGCAGGGCCGAAAATTACATTTGTTATAACATTGCTAAAAATTATGGTAGAAGGAAAATAAAAAGTGCATATCGTTCCTGAAGACTTCTACTTCCTCATGCAAGTATAACATGTGAGTATCTGAGTACCCAAAATGTGTTTTGTCCCACTTCACATAACCATTCTACGATATTTACGGTACGATAGTCACGGATATTTTAGTTGACATGAAAAAGTTATACTGAAGCAGGAATCAGTACCCTCTTTGGACCATATGCAACGATTTCAGACTAGTGAGACACGTCTCACTTATACATGCCAAAAAAAACTAGGTTTTACTCCTGCCTCAGTTTTCAACTCACCCATAATCTCGGCAATTTCTTCAGTAAATGTTGAAAATAATCGCTCATACACATCCTACATAAAAAATGAAGTATGTGATTTCAAGCTTGAGGTTTGCACTTCACAGTAGTGTTATTAAAAAGTATATGAATAAGCGATTATCTCGATGCTGAAAACAAATAGAAAATGTACAGTAGATTTCTCAAAATATTTCATGAAATATATATTTTTTCTGTGACGGAAAAAAAGTTTGACTTTTTATGAAATTACTTTTTTCCCAGAGAACCGGGAAAAAAGTGTGTACTTTTTGCTTACGAGAAAAAAGTGAGTACTGTTTTCCCGGATATATATATACACACATAGGTTAAGGTAGATATTTGATTAAATCGTCGTTTTTTCCGTCACAGAAAAAAATAGTGTTTTATACATGGGAAAAAGATTAGATTTTAGCTCGTGACCGAGAATACTTTTTTCCCTTGTATAATAAATAACTAATTTTCAGTGCATTTGTATAAATACTCGTCTTTATATTTTTCATTTTATAATTTTTATTCATCGTAGATTTTTCTAATTCTGAAAAAATATTTCTTCCAATTTACAATAATTGAGAATGTTTAATTTATATTATATATTATATTTTCGTAATAGCTCCTGAACAGTACAAGTAAATGAAAAACTTCAAGAAAACAAAATGATGATGAAACATCATTGACTATTCTTCTCTCACAATCTCTCACTGGTGGCAGGAGGGTTGAACAAGTCTTGACTCTGAAAAAATGAGTACCTTGTGCATTATTTGAGAAATGAATTATTTTGTATCGTCCGTACTATTGAATGGATTGTACTTCCCAATTTGAACTGATTATTGTCGAAAATGTCGAAGTTAACTCCGAAAAATCTTGAAAAAAATGTTATTTTATCACCCTCTGTATCTCGAAAACCAAGCCATTTTGTACATTTTATATATATATATATATATATATATATATATATATATATATATATATATAAGCTGACATAATGTCAGAGAGCTTAACTCTCAATCCATGTTATAAATTTTAAAATAAAACTTTAATAAACGTTGTTAAATTTGAATACTGATCTGATAATTTTGCAATGGTCATGTGTCATTTTCATGAAACAATGTCTAGTCTTTTTGTTCCAAGCTTGATGTACACTTTTCTCGTTCTGAGTGGTTCAATCTGTCTAATTTCAGATTCTAGTACAGTTCCATGCAGGAACGTACCTTAACAAACTTCACTTTGTATACATAACCTCAAATAAATTTTCTTTCTTTTCTACCATAGACAAGAGTTATATACTGAGATTTTCTACGCTTTCCGATCAACCGGTGTGACATCGGTCTGATATCCATTTGAATAAAATTGAATAGAACTAGATTTTATGCATAACTGAGTTTTTAATAATGTGTGATGATTACCTTTAAGATTATCTCATAACTTGTTTTTTAATATGTTTAATTACTGTACACGTCTTTTTATATCATCTATTGCAATCAATCTCATCAAAACGTAAGTAGTTTAGAATCCACAGTTGTCAATTGTTATCACTATAGTTTTAACATTATTGTAGCTTTCCCTGATGATGACAATAATACTTGTCGAAATATTGGAATAAAGTGTTATAAGAGTATACTTCCTGCATGCTGCTTACCCAACAAGTTTCCCTAGTATATATATATATATATACACACTTTTCGTCCTGAAAACTTTCAAAGAATCTCCTCCCGAAGTTTGTCAACGTACCTAATTAACACCCTGTTTTTTAATTGAACACCCTATATTTCATCTTGTATTTCGAATCGTGATCACATTCTCAACAAAAAATTGTATTTGACTTTTCTAGCTGAAGTTCAAAATAAGAAAATTATTTGGAAAAAATATTTTATATTCGGCAGGAGTGAACCCCTCGGTTACCAGATATGACACCTATCGATTTTTATTTATAGGAAATTCTCCGAAACGATTATTACGAAATCAGAGATAATAACGTGAATTGTGGCTAATGACCATAGCAGTCGATGCCAAAACTAACACACACACACACACACAAAAAAACGTGAATTACAGTGAAACCAATCTATCCGTAGATTTTAAATCGCGCCTACGATCATGTTGAGTGTCTTATCACTGGAGATATTACGGACTATAATCCGTTATCCGACAAGTGCGCAGCACGTTTTCACGTCCAAAGCTATGTTGGTTTCACTGTAATTTTAAAATTTCATCAGAACCGTTTTCATTGGCGAGATCGATTGAAATAAACGTGTAGTGTTGAAAGAAGGACTCAAATATGCGTTCATCCAGTGCCAGCGTTAGGGTATTTGGCGCCTGACACTTTTTTTTGCCACCCTTTGTACAGATTTCTTTGGATTAAAAATTTTTTCATTTTCAGATTGTGGAAGGTCATAAACCCAAAAAATGATGTCAAGAATCGGATTTCCAACACATATATTTGAAAAATATGTTAATTTGGAAAGTTGTTTTTAAAATTGTAAATGAGAAAATATTTTAAAAATTATTGGAAAATGAATTGAATATATTGAGAACGAAAGGAACATCGGGTTAAAACAACAAATTGAATATACTGAAAAACTGAAGGAACATTTGGTTAAAAATTTATAACAAATTGAATATATTAAAACCGAATGTAACATTTTGTAAAAAATACATATTGAATTGAATATATTGAAAAATCAAAGAAACATTTGCTATTAATTTAATTAATATCCTAGTCCGGGAAATGCTCGAATTTTAATATAAATATTAATATAAATGAGAATTAGAATGTTTCTGTTAGTACCTATATATCTTCTGTTCGAATTTCAATATTTAATACAAATAAGAATTTAAACATCGGAGACGATCCATTACATACAGTGGAGGTGAGATTCAATAGGAAATTGAAAAAACTTACAGTCTAACTCCACCAAAAATATTCTTTATTTTAGCTGTCTGTCATGCAGTCAGAACGTGATGTCAGTCCTCTGACTGCATGACAGACAGCTACAATAAAGAATATTTTTGGTGGAGTTAGACTGTAAGTTTTTTCAATTTCCTAAAGAATTTAAATGTTCGAAATTTTCTTCTAAAAGAAATATAATAAATAAATGTGTCTCCATTTCTTATTCTACACGGTTGCCAAAAAAATTGTGTACGCAACACGTCCGAAAACAGTTTTTTTGGACTAGTAGACTTCAAGGACTCGCGACGCTCGTCCTAGAATCTTGTCCACTCGTCCACAAAACAGTGTTTTCCAGACTTGTTACGTAAATTAATATTTTTACTATTTTCAATTTGGAAAACGAACGTTCTTTGCTTGTCACTGACACTGGGTATTGTTAATAATATTGTAAGAGCTACCACAATATTTGGGAAGGTTTCACTCTGCCAACAGTTTGCTGTTACTCTAGGTCTATCGTTTGTTCAACTTTTCCACTTCTGAAAACATTACATATGATTTTTCAGAAGTCTCGTGAGATTTTAGACTAGGTGATATATTTCTTTAATCTTTGTACCTTTAGACCAACTGGAAACATCAATTTCAGAATTTTTGAAAAGTAAGCAAAAAAAAACAAAATGCTGCATCAGAACTCTTGGAGTACAATAACCAATTTCTCTTGAATAATTCACCATTAGAATAGGTATTAAAAATGTTTCGAAAAACGCCTGCCGTATTCATCTACTGAAAATTTTAATTATTTTACTTGTATCGGACCGTTTTCAACAATAATTTAATGATCGAAACTGCATAGCCTGAGAGTTTTTTCTTTCAGTTGCACTCATCGCACCGGCGAAATATTCTGAAATATCCTGAAATAAATAGGTTTGACACTGTCAGCTTTTCTAATTAAAATCATTAGGTAACAATTATTAATCGTCTAAAGCATACTCTAAAACACTAAAAGTTTATTAAATTGAAGTGGATAGAGTTCAGTAGAAAATTGATTCTTCGAAAAATTTGGCAACATTGAAAACTGATTTCACAAATATAATTTAGCACTGCATGAGGGTGACTGGGTGACGTTTGGAATCATTCGCTTGAAATCATATCATTAGTATAAGTATAAGTGGATAAAAAGATCTTTCGAACACGTGCGATTTTGAAAAAAATACTAAAAAGTAGCATAAATTACAAAGCAATAAAAGGAAGAATAACAACTATACATGAATAACTGAATGCTTGAGGGGAAAAATAAAAAAAAAACTCCGCCAGTAGGATTCGAACTTACGCTCTTATAACAACCTTTAACTTTTCCGCGGATCCGTACCACTGGATCATACAGGTACTTACAAAATTTGTGCATTACAAATGACTAAACAAACTGACGAAAAACCTAGATTGTGTAGAATGTTCAGATAAATATTATTCGAAATACCTTTGTTACAAGATTTCATCAGGAACTGAGTTGAAACTAAGAAGGAAAACAGTCAATCTGACATTCGCGGATGCCAAGTCGTGCCAAGTCCAATGAAGCAAAGCCTTCTTGAGAAATTTGTTTGGTACATTTGCTGTTTTGTCATTGGTATATACCTCTCCGTTACCGTGGATTCTGAAAATTCTGAATCTGTGATTGGCCGAGTGCCGTTGAATAATGAGTTAGGATCCACGGTGTCTTGGAACCATCTTCATTCTTCAAATAATAATCAATATGTAATCAATGTAGATTACAATATAACAATTGTTTTTATTGAATCAAAAGTAATATAAATTATAAAATAAAAACAAAAATCAATTGGCGCTTCGGGGCCTTTGACCAATATGTAATAATGTCCAGATTCAACGCCAGAACCACAGATTATAATAATGGCCTGCTAGATTGAGGTGTTCATCTATTTAGAATCTTCGTAAGAGTTTGGTACTTCCACCAGAGTTTGAATCGTGTTTGAAGAGCATCCGTCTTATTACTAGATTGACTGGTACCTCAGCTATACTTGTTGTCTTATAATTATTGTCAGTTAGTTTGGCGCATATTTGGCAATACAGTTGATCATCTGTTAAAGGTCCTCTTTTCAGATGATGCAAAAGTAAGTTTTGCACAGACTGGTTATCAGTCATATCGTTCACGAAGAGTATTCAACAAAAGAACTCCAAGAATTCGGAACAATCCTCTTGTTGTCCTAACGAGTATCTAGTGAACTTCAAAGACTCCAGGAAATAGGTTGGTGGAAAAGATGATACATTCTTACGAAACTGCAGCTGCATGAACAGGTGTTTGAGTTTGGTGAATAAGTAGGAAACACTCTCGTTCATCGTTGAAATTTCGTTCTTGAAATTCTTCGCCATGAATAACACTTGAAAATGCTATTCATGTAACAAGAGTTTCCCAAATTATAGAATCCAATTTTTTTCGCAACACAACCGATTCGTAAGGAAGAACATAAAGAATAATAGTCCTAGAGAAAAGAAATTATAATGTAAAATGGTTGAAATCGTGATATGACTTCAGTCTTTTGATAATGTTTAAATGAAGGTTCTGCATTTGTTTTTAATATTTTATTTGACGTTACAAGGTACTCTTGTGAGATCAATAATCATAAAATTGTAATTTAGACTTCACGTTTCTAGAGTTGTTGTTGCCATGGTCACTTTAAAAAACGCGCGTTTTTGAAAGTTCGATTTGATCACGCTAAGGCGTGCTTTAAATAGGTAAAAAGGGACAATTGAAAAAAAAATAGGTAGCTCAGATTTATTTAGGTCAAAAATTAAATAAATATCCACTCATAATTCATTCAATAACATTTGCTAGGCTTCCAGTATTTATTCGATGGTTATTTGCAACACGATACTATTGAAAAGCAAACAAAATATCTTAAATTTTAAAGAAATTGTTAAATAAATGGTAAACCTACCTCAGAACTAAGAAGTTAATACTCACTACAATATTTTTCCTTTAATACGTACGCCGTATTTTCAACAACAGACAACAGAAAACAGAAACCACATAAGCCGTAATACTTGCACTCAAAGTTTTTATTCCAAACTGCAGTTTGTTATGCAAATTTTGAGAAAATAGATGCGCTGATGTCAAGTAGGCTCGACCGCTCGTCTGCACCGTTTGTTCGTTATCGCGGCTGTATATTCACTCGTGGCGTTATTTTTTGTTTCATATTTTTCTTCATTTCTCTAAAACGTTTTGCTTTAGGCCGTTTTTCATTTTTCGGTGTGTTGTCAGCCTTAGGTAGAAGTTGTTTTTCGTCCACGAATTGTATGAAGTGACACACGCTGGTACGGCAAAACAGGGAAACCCTTCAGGCTCTTTAAAACAGCTCGAAACAAACTGTTTTTGAATGAGTCTGTTTTGTGTGATTCGTGTATTTCAAAATGTTTTGTCTTGCTAAAAAATTTTTTAAATGAAAGCGTTTGGGAAACCTCATTGTAGACAACACATTGAAGCGCCAACTCTATTTGCACTGTTTTGCTGTACGGCAAAACGTTTTGCACGAAACCGTTTTACTTTCAGGCGTTTTTGATTTATCAGTGTGTGGTCAGTCTTCATTTCTCAAGAACGTTTTGCTTTAAGGCTTTTTTGATTTTTCCATGTGTTGTCAGCCTTACTCTCGCTCCTCTCGAACACTGAAGAAAAGTTCACAATCTGTCTCTATACGATTAGGCATTTCTGAAAAACACACTTACATTTAGAATCAAGTATAACCTTCGGATGTCAAGAAGTTGGCACTATCCTACACCATCCTATAAAGTACAGAAAAATGCATGTATATAAATAAAACTCATTGGAAACGGTTCAACTAATCAATAATTTACTTGAAAAAGAATACACAAATGGGCCGTAAGAGAATCTCAAATAAACTTCCTTTTGGAAAAGTGTCCTAGAAAGTAAAAAAAAAAGTATATCGAAAGTAAGCAGCAAACTATGGTAACCATAGTGACTAATTGTTAGCAATATAACAACACATGATATGCAAGGAATTTGACTAAAAGTTAATTACAGACTAATTTCAGCTTGCATTATTTTGACGACTATTGGAGTGTATAAATCGATAACAAAATTTTCATCATAAACATAATACTTGTAACTACATATAGGGGATTGGCAAACATGACTAACCTAATTAGTGACAAACAATTATTGTTAAAAATACGTTAGTTGATACTTGATTCGAATAAAAATAAGTCCCGTCATGTAGTATAGCTCCTTTATGTTCTTTCGACATATAATCATTAGAACAATAAATTCATTTCAACATGAGATGGCATGCCCACCAGAAAACAAGTATAAGCGTTAATTATTGTACCATTGCGTTAATTATTGTACCCTTCATTTGTTCGTTTGAAATATTTAATTGTACATTAAATCCTTTTTCCTCGCTTCAACTGTAACCCTTGTAGGCATACCAAGTTTGAAATCAGCATCCTCCAAACTTTCAGGTATAGTAATCTTACACAAAAAAGGTACTTTAAAGTAAAGTAGGATAGAAGAAAATGATCCCTATAAGTATACCTAAAAATATGTTCCGTTAATCGCAGACAGTCACCAGACTGATCATTCTGGTGATTTTCTAACATGGGTTTTCAGGAATATGTCATTTATGGGACACCAACAATCCAACCTAAGTGACCAATGTCTATTAACTGAACATAACCTATGAGACAGCTGATCCGGGTAATATAAAAATGGTCAAAAAGATCACAGAGGTTTGGTAACCTAGCCCCCAATAGAATTTTCATTATTATGCACATTTGCTGTTTTCTCTTAATCTTTGTTCGCAGTTTGGTCAATGTTAAGATATTGCAATAGGTAGAACCCATGTTGAATTGATTGAATTGAAATTTGGTTCTATAAAAATCCTTTATTATAAGAAATTATTTTAGATTCGAGATGGGATTGCGGTACCAATAACTTCATCAAAATTCAATTTCAATTTTCATTTATCCCACTCCACATATCACTCCAATTTTTAGTAACTACTGAATAATTTTTTTACCTTTAAGTGCTCTGATCAATATGATAATATTCAGATTTCTGTTACATTGACGGGCGTTTTTAGTGAAGGAACGCTATATTTTTACCTCAGAACCAACCAAAACTACTTTTTTCAAAAGTTAGTAATTAAAAATACTTAATTTTTTATAGTTAAAAAATTAACCCTCATTTTTTTATTAAATTTTTCATTAGGGCTCTCTTCTCTAACAAGTGATAAAGTTTCAAAGTCAAATTAAAAAAGTTAAAAGAATAGTTAGAAACTTGAGAAAAAAAAAATTCAGTCAAAAATTAGTTCTTCATTGTCTAAAACGATAGACTTCTTTTTTCGTTTTCTTCAGCAACAGAGTGACAAGAGACAACTCCGGAACCAATCAGAACAACTAGAATCTTAAATCGAAAAACGAGAATAGCTATTAGAGTGCAAAGTGATGGATTGCCGCTCGACAAAGAGTTACCGCACGACGCGAATCGGAGCGCGGTAATCGTTTTCAAAAAAAGGCATGGAAAAATATTTTTCCATTTTTCCATGCCTTTTTTTGATTATAACTTGTACAATGAAATTTCAAAATTCATACAAGAAACCATTCCTGGTACCAAAATCCATTTTAAATCTTGCAACAAGTTGAGTAATTCACTAGTAAATTCCAAAGTTAAAATTAACAAATTATTAAGAAGTGGTGTTTATAAGCTTAAGTGTTTGGATTGCTCTGCTTCTTACATAGGTCGACCTTGCAGGCCTCTCATAACTCGTATCAACGAACACTTGAAAAAACCTAACAAGTCATCATTTGGTAATCATTTAAAATTCAACAATCATAATTTTAGCCCAAATAGTAATTTCAAAATTTTACATCAAATTGATAATAGGAATTATCTGAGATTGGATTTGTTCGAAGAACTGGCAATTTCAAAAGAACGTTTCAGTAGTGAAAACTGCTTGAACTATCAAATAAACTTGGACAGATATTTCCTTCCCCTTCATAAAAGGATTATCCATTAAAAATTATTTCACACTTTCCTTTCTGTCTTTTCAGAATAAGCTGTCTTTTCATATAAAATCTGACATATCCACATGGCCTCTGATTTCTAACATGATTTTCGTTGGAATCAAGCAAAAATATTACTAATTATATTCAAGCAGGGGCGTTTTAAGGGTTACAGGCGCCTGAGCCTAAAAATTTATCTGCGCTTGTAGTGATTGAATCCTCCGATTTCGTTTCCATCGCTGTCAACTTTTGCCTGAGGCTTTAGCCTCATCAGCCTTATGCATAAAATCAAATTTCATAATTTTTAAAATCATTTCAATTCAAGAATTCCTCATACAATCAGAGTATTTACTTTCAGGTAGCACTGAAGATGACGAAAGTCGAAAGCGCTTTGCAATTTTAAGAAATTATACACGTTTATACAAAAATCCCTCTTCATTTATTCTACGCAAGTGTATTCAGCTTCCCACATCAATTAGTTTTTTTTTTAAGCTGAAATACAAATATTGTAATTACGATTAAAAGGTAAAATGTTTTCTCACCTTGCATATAAAAAATAGACTACAGTTACTAAAATAAATACTTATAAATTTTCCCTACCAATGTGATTTCTGAGTAGTTTATCTATTACTACTCTACATATTATTATGTTTTAGACAATGTTTTTGAATCAATTTCAACCCGAAAAACCTAATTTTTGGGTAATACTTTTCCTTTTAACTATTCTCCAAAAAGTCATAATACATGTTGAAAAGGGAAAACAGTCTCCACAACTGATTTTATGAACATCCTGTTCATAGTTTCAAACAAAAATCAAAAAGTCATAATACAATGTGTCAAGTATTAACTTTACCCCTTGTTACAGAGCCCAGATAAAGAATTCAATAAAATTCGAACTCTGGAAACAAAAGAATAGATTTTTTGTGAATCACTGATACCTTCCAATAATTGCAAGGTTCATAAATAATGTTATTTCAACAATAATACCAGACGGTTTGAAAATGAAAAAAAAAAAGTGGCAAAAAAAACAAAATTGAAATCGGAGTAGTTTTGACCGGTTCAGAGATAACGTACTTTTTTTTTGTGTAGTTACTTCAGTTGGACCTTAGACAAAAACAAAAAAGATGCTTTTGAAGTAGTTTTTTGACATTTTTCTATTTATATATATTTTATTGGAATTGTGAATTTAAAGCTTTCAGCCGATTTTAAGCGTAACTCCTCTTTGGCTTGTTTCTTTTCAAATAAATTAACAATACTATTACACTAATCTGGTATACCTCATATAAATGAGACAATTGATTTATTGAACCGATAAAAGTAATTCCTAACTTGTAGTTGCTTCCATTTATTTGTTCCACTAATTTTAATATTTCTTCCGTAAAATTAATTGCAAACCGGGCAATAAAACCATCAAATATCAAAAAGAACATAAAGGGAACTATTGTATCTTGCAACACTTCATAATTGTTTGTTACCATTTGCAAGAGGACAGTAACACATAG
Source organism: Chrysolina haemoptera (assembly GCA_958298965.1). Lineage (NCBI taxonomy): Eukaryota > Metazoa > Arthropoda > Insecta > Coleoptera > Chrysomelidae > Chrysolina > Chrysolina haemoptera. The sequence continues at coordinate 41,243,181 of OY282587.1, read as the reverse complement.
TAGCGTCAAATCTTAACCTAATTGAATCATTTCCATTTAGGACAATCCTAATTCGAAATGTACAAATTCATTTTGTCTTGGCTTATTGTGAGCATTTTGAGAACAGCTGTGTAGGATCTTGCAAGGTTACGCATAAAAAAAAAGAATATAATTAATGTACTAAAATTAATAGCAAGCTATAATTCATATGAAGGTCATCGACACAGGGGCATTAAATTACCTTAAAATAAACGTGGAATTATTTGACTAGATTTCGACGAGCGTGTGACTAAAAACATACCAATTTTGTACTATTTCAGGGAGACACGGTAATAAAGCTGATGAATATTGAAAAACATGGTACTCGATACGGACCATAATTTTAACCATCACAGTAAACCCCCAAATCTTTATCGGCTATCACGAAATCATACATTGGAGATATCATAGCTGTAGCTTCATGATAAAGTAGAAATCCTCTAGCGTTCTACTTAGAAGTATAATGTCAAAAACAAAATGAATAAGACATTCTCTAATAACGTTTGCATTACCACCTCCTTGCAAAAATTCTTATTATCTAATGAAGAGATGATACACAAACCTTTTTTTAACTACTTATATATTATATATCCTTCAATATAATTATCCCGGCTCAGATTATCCTTATTTTCCTCGGTTTTGCTCCCCCAGTCAATAATAATCATGTTACTAATTTGAGAATAACTATCCTGAACAAGTTAAAAAAATCCTTCTCTACAATAAATTCTACAGGATGAAAATGAGGCGACTAGTACCGTGCCAGATAATTAATTACATGAGATAGATACTTGTGCAAGATTTGGCCTTAGTGGTATTAGCCAGGGCAATAGTTGTATTGTTAGATATTTGCTACCTATCCTACCTCATAGAAGGCGGACAATGACCAATTACCGAAAATAAGTGATGTACCAGTCTATTACAGTTCTACCAACGTAGCGAAACATTTGAAATTCTCATTTATTGCGTGAACCCTCATGTCGAGTGCCTTATCGCTGGATATATCACTACATGACAAATGAGCATCACATTCTCACATTTTCAGAGCGATGCGTGATGATTTATAAGTTTTTTGTTCGCAAACCTGATTATACACGCTACTGAATCTAGCGCTTACGTTTCAAAGATCTGCCGACTCCAATGCTCTTTACAACAACTGTTCACGAGTTCTGTCATTTTCAGTGCATTACACTGTGTATAACGAGAAATTATTACGACGTATCATCGGTAATTGATCGTTCAAAAGGCATTTATTAATATCTGTGGATTGTATGTGACTGGTGATCAAAAGAACAATGTTATTGCATCCAGTGGAAGTTCATTTGATACCAACTATAATTACATCAACTTTCATTTTGTGTTAAGTATGCTATGCTATGCAAATCAATAATTTTGGCAATTACCTATCGAGAGTCATGCTAAAACTTCATTTTAAATCACTAGCATCAGTCCCACATATAGAAATGGTAATTGTTTTGATCAAAATTTCAATTAGTTTTCCACACTTCTTTTGTTGGGGACAGTGTATAATTTTCTGTAATTAGTTGTAGTTCACCATGTAGAATTATTCAAGAAAAGACAATTTTTGACGTGTTCAATCTAAATGTCATTAAACCACAAAGTTCACAGAAAAGTAATGATATAATTACTGAAAAAAAAAAAAAAAATTCAGTGCCGTCAAAAATATTCCCAATATCTGAATGATAATAAAACAATCAAGATCATTTTATAAAATTGTAACACGATGACTTTTGACTGGGAATCTTATAAACTAATTAAATTATTAGTAATGTGAACGCTTAGCATAAAATAATAAATTACCAAGATTCAAACGCTTTACATCATATTGCAGAAGGTACATCACTCAAAATCATTGTTGATGAGGTATCTTGATTTGAATATATTGTTGTCAGATATGGTAAAAAAAGTAAATATGAGTAGGTTTGGAACTACCCAAATATGGGTTTTTCGAAATAACGATTACTGCACTCATCATTGACTGTGCCTTTGGAATGTTGCCTAAACTCATTGTTCATTCTAACTTGATTATTGTCCAGACATTTGAATTGAGAGATATTTTTTCTTCCTAATTAGTAAGGGAGGACACGATAAAACTTTTCTTGCGAAGATATGAATAAAACTGTAAAATCGAGATTACTAAAATCTTAGTTTCCTTTTCAATTAAGCACCAAATATTCAAAATATATATCTTAGTATGGATTTGATCGAATCACAAGAAAATACAATGATAATATTCAAAGAACAGATAGACCGAGAGATGGTAACACAAAATTTTCGGTCATTTGTACCAAGTATACGTAATGACGAAAAAAAAAAATGATTTTTCGATGAAAAAAGAAGAAGGCAGTAGCGTAATGCCATACTTATCCGGTGTGACCTACAGCCCACCATACCGAAGAGAACACATTAATTAAAAATGAAAAATTCAATCATTTGCACCAGGCTAATTTGTGCACAACTAATCATCGTCGAGTAGCCATGCCATACTTTTCCGACGGTTCCAAATGACCGCCATACCACCGCAAAGGTGTAATTTTACTGAAGGGTCGCCATACTTGGTACAAATGACCGGAAATTTTGTGTTAATATCTTTCGGTTTAAGAATTTTACACAATGGAATTCAAATACATCTGTGGATTCTCTGGTAGAGAGTGAAACATTCTTCTAAGGTACCAACATTCATATTATCTTCAGTGAAAATTTAAATTCCACTATGAAATTCATTCACACATCTACAACCTACATCTACAGCCTATGGCTGGATGATTATCAAAATCTACAAATGGACAAAAGAAACCATATAACGAATAAATACCAGAGGTATAGATAGACGACTTTCCATATTATTTTTCGTTAAACTTGCATTTCCATTTGTAGAAATGATAGGAAAGGCCTTACTTAGCTTAAAGCTTCATGTAACAAGCAGAAGATCTGCTGAAATGGAATTGATTCATAAAGTTGCTCAAAAATTGAAAAATACTACATATACAATATAAAATATAAACAATCAACAATCAAAAATCAATTCAATGCACCAATTTGGATAAGAGGCAATTACCAAGGGCTTTGGTATGGGAATAAGAAATAACTAGAAAACAGCTCGACTACAAAATAGCTTCCTATAGAGATAATGTCAGGAATAAGTATACTTGAGGTGTTCTAAACACTCGGTAATTGTCGCAGAGTATGATTCAAAGTCCTACTAAAAATATATAAATATCTCACTTTTTGCATACACGAATACATAACAGAATATGACACACCCAATTTCATCCATCCAATTATATATAGAAAAATAATAAAGGCATTAATTAAATAAAGAAAAAAATTAACGGGATCACAATTCAAACAAAATCAGCAATTTTCATAATATTCGATAGATTAAATTGCAGTTTGTATTTGCTGCCTGCAACTTCAAATTACTCCTTCACGATTTCAAAAATATATAATTAATATTCATGATAATGGAACCTAATGCAAACTACCTAAAAATATTGTCTGTTTTTGAAATCATTGAATTAAACAGACACCTAGGAAGTCGATCAGAACATAATATTTGTACCATGGTTTGATATACGGATAATAATTAGAATACAACGCATTGACCTCAAATACCACCGATTACACCAATTTGGTCAAAGATAACTTAATTTTACTTTAGTGCAGATACATCTCGTACTCTCCTATAGTCCGACTAACACGCCGCCTTTTTTAAGCAAAGTACATTACTTTTTTGGTATCGGCATGAACTGTTATAGCCCTGGCCATGGCACCAGGTGTTCTGTCTTCTGATGATCCCGACTGATGAGAACCTTCCCCACTGCAATAAATACAAATAAAAAAATTAAAACAAATTTTGTAGTGTAAGCAACACAATCTTGCAATGGAATTGATTGAAAGTTTCATTTGACGGTGAAATATTAAAGGTAGAATTTGCGAGAAATACGATTCGGGAATGTGAAGGAACCAATGAAGATACAAGCACCACTTTTATATTCTTTTGAAAAACTAGCATGGATATTCAAAGGTATCACACACTAACTCCTCATTGACTACTGTAGAATATTACCTTAGTTTTGGAAAACACTGTATATACGATGTTCGATACCGACATTGGAGTATAGTTTTTATGTATGTTGTTTTTGTAGCTGTTTTTATTCTTACACTTGGGCAGTCTGAATAAACCTTCTGAACCGTCAACTCGACTTTATTTTCATACTATTATTTATTGAAGTCAAACTCACCCTCATATTAGGGTTGAATATATCACAGAGTGGCGACGAGGATGGGATAGTTCGGAAAAGTGCCAAGGGACTTTTGAGAGGGTTAAACAAATTTTGGTCTCGGCACCTGTATTAGTGCATTTTAACCCCAAACTACCCCTTCGTTTAATAACTGACGCCTGTGACTACAGGGTAGGAGCACTGTTAGCTCACATTTTTCCAGATGGTTCGGAAAAACTTATTGCATATGCTTCCCGTATTTTTTTAAAATTGATGGAATTTGTTGAAAATTTTAGTGAGGAATGACAATTTGAAATAATCACATCAAGCCCATATTATCCAAAAAGTAATGATCTCGCGAATAAAGTCAATGAAATCTGTAAAAATATATTGAGGAAATATTATAACGCTAATGTTTATTAAAACATTTAAAACATTGATGTTTGTTATTTATCTAGTTTGTGAAATTGTAAGTATATACAGGGTGGGTCACAGTCGATGGTACCTTGGACGTTTAGGGAGTACGGGACATTGGATTATTCTGAAAATTTGGTTAATCAAGTAATTGCTCTTGATCTATCGATTTAAAATATTTTCAGTAATGCAGTGTTGCCAGTTATACCAGGAAGTAGCAGCATCTTTGTTATTTCAAATGGAATACCGCATTACCGCATTTTTGAACTTGTCATTACTTTGGGTATGGTCTTTATATCGCCGAACATTTCAGATCTGTTAGTAGCGGTTTCTGAGTTTTCAATCAACCGGCTGCACATATACGGACCCCTTGTCACTTGTCTTTGGTCAACAATTTGAAATAAATTTGTTAAAAGTATAATTTTTTCATCAAAAAACAATTAAATGTAATGCTTTCAAACCCAACGACATTTTTTGAGATAAATATTAGATTTTTGATCCAAAGTTTCAAATCTGGCACTCAATAAAATAATTCTAATTGACAAATGACGAGCGGTTCCCAAGTTACCGAGGAAAAAGTACGGTTGCTCTGGTAACAGATAAGTCACCGAAGTTTCAGGAAATAGTCACCGAATTTTCAGGAATTTGGTATATACGAACTGCCAAATTACTAACCAGAGTAACCAAGAATATATAGGGACCATACCCTTTCTGATTATTTTTGCCCTAGACTCTCCTACACCCATCTCTAACAGTTTTTGAGTGAAACCTAAAAAAAAATTTCATTTAAAAAAATACAATATTTTTTTGTTGTTATTTCAGAAAATATAAGATTTATCATAAAAGGATTTCGATAGGATGAGAGATTATTCAATTCTCCACAAGAATGACTCTCAGTAATACCTTATGAAATACGCTCGTTTTCTCAGAAAACGTGGTTTAACGACGACGTCACATTTCATGCTCGCGCTAACTCGCCACTGCAAGTTCAGACAGGGCCGAAAATTAGATTTGTCATAACTTTGCTAAAAATTATAGTAGGAGGAAAAGAAAAAGTGCATATCGTTCCTGAAGACTTCTACTTCCTCATGCAAATATAACATGCAAGTATCCGAGTACCCAAAGTGTTTTGTGCCACTTCACATAACCCTTCTACGATATTTACGGAGGATCCGAAAGTCATGGACATTTTAGTTGATATGAAATAATTATACTGAAGCAGGAATCAGTACCCTCATTGGACCATATACAACGGTTTTATACTAGTGAGACAAGTCTCACTGTACTTGTAAAGAAAACACTGGGTTTCAATCTTGTCTCAGTTTTCAACTCACCCATAATCCCGGCAATTTCTTCATTAAATGTTTGAAAATAATCGCTCATACACATCCTACATAAAAAATTAAGTATGTTATTTCAAGTTTGAGGTTTGCACTTCACAATAGTGTTATTAAATATATATATGCACGATATGAATGAGCGATTATTTTCAACATTTAGTGAAGAGAATGCCGATTTTATGGGTGAGTTAAAAATGAGGCAGGATTAAAACAAAGTTTTTTTTTTTGGCATGTATAAGTCACACTACTTTAAAATTGTTGCATATAGTCCAAAGAGGGTATGGATTGCTGCTTCAGTATAATAATTCCATATTTACTAATTTATTTGTATTGTCTTCCTTATACCAGAACTTGTTCTGTTTGGAAGGTGTATTATCAATAAATAAAATAAAATAAAAAAAATCCACAAACATCTCCGAGAAGTGCGACAAAACACATTTCAGGTACTCAAATACTCGCATATTATATTTTCATGAGAAGGTAGGAGTCTTCAGAAATTATATGAACTTTTCCTTTTCCTTATCCGATCATTTTTAGCAGAGTTATGACCAATGAAATATTCGGCTTCGCCAGAACTTTCAGCGGCAGGTAAGGGTAAACCTGAAATTTGATGTAGGCGTTCAATCAAGTTTTCTGAGAAAACGAGCGTATTTCATAAGAAATTACTAGGAATAATTTTTGTGGAAAATTGAATTCTTTTTCACCCTGTTGAGTTGTTTTTCAGATAAATCATATATTTTCCAAGATTACAGCAAAAATCTATTTATATATTTTTAAACAAAAAAAAAAATTGTTCCACCCCTGGAATTTTGGCAAACATTTTTTTTTTCGTGTTTATCATGGTTTCAACTACTGGCATACCAAGTTAGGTGGTGCTACAATCTGTTCTTGTCTCAAAACCCAATCGTACTGGATTATCTCAGGAAGCTGCAATTTTGCGTTTGGTTCATCAAAATCATGTATATTGATTCTGTGTAGAGGAGTTTGTTCTGCATTATACAGGGTCGTTCAAAATTCATGATCTTGCTACTAGATACAAAAAGGGTTGGTTGGAAGTGCGTCTTAAATAAACAATGAAGAGATGTGCATTCTTGAAAAACTAAAATAATTGCTTGAGTAAGGTATACTTTTCTTACCTGTCATGTTCCTTTTCTACCAAATGATAGCGAGCTCTGAATGCAACCAGATGAGCATAGTAGGCAGGAGCAGGAATCGAAACTGAACGAGTGCATCTAACATAAGTGTGACATAACTGATATGTCAAACACTGCAGCTCATCAGACTCCAAATGAGAGTCATCCCAAAGAACGTGATAGTGTGATGGTCTGGAAGTACCCTAGAACAATAATTTAACTTCATCAGTTATAGAACATACATACAAAGCTATAGTTTTTAAATTTTCATTTACTGATTTCGAAAATTATACATCTATTTATACGGGATAATCCTAATTACAATATATACATAAAACAATATTAAGTGTATTAGTTCCTAATAAAAAATATACAGATTGTTTTTGCAGCAAACAATTGTGTTCAACATAAACAATTAATGATTTTTTAAAACTATCATAAAAGACTTCAAATATACTGATGTCTTTATCATTTACTAACTTAGGATTCTTTCTAAGAAAGAAACAAAGACATTTATTCATTTATGAGAATTTTACATCATACATAATGAAATATAAAATGTACAATCCTATCCGACTAGTCAGCTAGTGATAAGAAAAAAAATTAAAAATACAAAAAAAAGGCAAAGACGCTAGAAATATGTTAAAATACCGAAAAAAAAATTAAAATTTGAGGAATTCCATTACACTGTAAAATATATGTTCAGCCAAAGGTTGATAAATATTTGTTTTGTATCTTGTGTTATATGAATGTATGTCTTCATTTTTGTTAAAAGCATGCTTATTTTCTTTAATGTACAAGATCAATTGTAAAATAAGAAGACTAGGTAACGTTAGAATCTCAGCATTTTTATAAAGTGTTTTACATATTATACATAGGTATCAAAAAAAAATTTTCTGAGCTCTGAATGCTTTATCAAATTAAGGTGATGAACCCCAGAATAAAAGACCATATTGCTAAGTTGATTGTACCAAACTATAATAAAGAATATACAAATCAGTAAAACGCAAAGTCGTCTCCACAATAAAGTTTTAAATTTAAATTGTGGAGACGACTTTGCGTTTTACTGATTTGTATATCCATACCACTCCACTTTGAGATATAATGGACTTCTACCACAGGTTATAATAAAGAAGTTTTAGTATATGAAAGCGTTTATGCTTGCCATAATTTGTATAATGGAAGGGATATATGAAATAAATAACTGTCTGAAATTTCTGTTCAGAAAGTGGATGTTGAGCAGCTTGAACGCATAACACAGGTCTTCCTGAATTATTGTTTGCAATAGTTTGAGATCTAACTCTCGCAATAAAACCAAATAGTCCTGGTTCAGACCCAAATTAAATGAACAAAATTTGTTATGCACTCTTTCTGGATTCAAGGATTCAATTTTCTTTGGCAAAACTGAAAACATTCTCAGTCCCTCTTGGTACCAATGTCAAGAACATGAAGAATTTCGGTATTTAGATACGCAAATATTCCTGGAAATTTAAATTATTTCTAAAATATAATGGCCCGAAGATTAATTTGGCAAGTCAAAATAAATTTGTTTCAAAAGAATAGTGATCATTTCGTCACAAAATTCGAATTTCTAGGTAACAAACATGACTACCTTGGTGAAAAGTACTCTATGATTAGGTTGATATAAATTTCAAGTGATATATGCCAGTATGTTGAAATTTCATCTGAATTTTTTTAATTATACTTCCGTGTCAAAAAATATTGTATGATACACTTGTGAAAAGTGTGAAAACGAAAACACTGGTATGAATTGCAGACCTCTCTATGTTCATGTTGAAAAGGGGAACATTCTCCATGAAAATTGAATTAGTTATTAAAAAATATTGCTCACAGAAATCATTCATTTCATTGAAGCAAGGTTCGCTTCTCTTGCATTTAATTACCAATACATATTGGATGACGAAAATCTATTTCGATTTGCCAAGCTCATCAGGGAGATTGACCTCTTTGCGAGGTATACATGAATACACCTCCCAAGAGGTTATCTTGAACAATGCAAAATGATTCCACAACAGATTTTATGAAAATCCTATTTATATTTTCGAACAAAATCTCTATGCTCGTCTGCATACATTCACACCAGTGTTTTAAACCTTCACTTTTCACACTTGTATCATAAATAACAATTTCCGTTGACCGTTCATTTATGATGTATTTTAACGCACTCAAAATCGTTGATTAATGACCCCTGTTAATGAATGATTTTCTATTAATCAACGATTTGATTATATGCAACCCAACATACATTGCTCTTATACATTTTATATTGGTTAGTACTATCTGTCATTATTTATTTGTCAATTTTCAAATAAAATTTTAGAAAATGTTTATTACACCAGTTGTCACTCAAAACCATATATGGTTTGGTGGCGTAATGGTAAAGTGCACCTGGCTTGCAACACTGAGGTCGAGAGTTCAAAACCCACCGAAGGTAAATTTTTTTTCCTTTATTTCAATTTGAAAATAAATAATAAAAAATAAAATAAAACTACCACTGAGAAAAATTAAACTATCTTTGAGTAGAGTTAATATAAATAGGAAATAGTGATTGTTTTTTATGTAACGTTAAATAAATAAACATTGAAAGTAAGATATCTCTATTTTTGAAAACTACGGTCGACGGAAAAGTTTTGTAACAAACTCGTGAATTAAAATGGCGATTAACAATCTCAAACATTAACGCGCTCGCTCCGCTCACGCGTTAAAATATCTCGATTGTTAATCGCCCTTATTAATACACTTGTTCGTTAAATAACTATTAAAGTCACCCTCTAAAATTAAATTTTACCATTAAACTGCAAACCATCAACTGCTGATCATTTGTACCAAAGTATCCAGCATTAAAGTACTACTTCTAGGTAGCACTTTGTGGGAATATTAGGAATATTTATTCATTCGCATTTATATATTTTTCGCATTTTGCGACCATAACGAGACACATTCGTTGAATACATATCTATATAGAAAGAGAGCTAAGAAAATTTCCTACAGGATGGCGTTATCGTTTGCTTGCCTAACAGTTCGCTTGTAGATATTATAGGTGGTTATGTGTACTAGGATGTCGGATCCTAGCGAATTTTTTACATTTTTTGCATTTTGCGACCATAACGAGACACATTCGTTAAATACATATCTATATAGAAAGAAAGCTAAGAAAATTTCCTACAAGATGGCGTTATCGGTTGCTTGCCTAACAGTTCGCTTGTAGTTGAATAGGTGGTTATGTGTACTAGGATGTCGGATCCTAGCGCATTTTATACATTTTTCGCATTTTGCGACCATAACGAGACACATTCGTTAAATACATATCTACATAGAGAGAAAGCTAAGAAAATTTCCTACAAGGTGGCGTTATCGGTTGCTTGCCTTACAGTTCGCTTGTAGTTGTTATAGGTGGTTTTGAGTTCTAGGATCCTGGATTTTAGCGCACTTTTTACATTTTTCGCATTTTGCGACCATAACGAGACACATTCGTTAATTACATATCCATATAGAAAGAAAGCTAAGAAAATTTCGCACAAGATTACGTTTTCGTTTGCTTGCCTAATAGTTCGCTTGTAGATGTTATAGGTGGTTACGTGTACTAGGATGTCGGATCCTAGCGCATTTTTTACATTTTTCGCATTTTGCGACCATAACGAGACACATTCGTTAAATACATGTCTATACAGAAATAAAGCTAAGAAAATTTTCTACAAGATGGCGTTATCGTTTGCTTGCCTAACAGTTTGCTTGTAGATGTTATAGTGTGTTATGTGTACTAGGATGTCGGATCCTAGCGCATTTTTTACATTTTTCGCATTTTGCGACCATAACGAGACACATTCGTTAAATACATATGTATATAGAAAGAAAGCTAAGTAAATTTCCTTCAGGATGGCGTTATAGTTTGCTTGCCTAACAGCTCGCTTGTAAATGTTATAGGTGGTTATGTGTACTAGGATGTCGAATCCTAGCGAATTTTTTACATTTTTTTGCATTTTGCGACCATAACGAGACACATTCGTTAAATACATATCTATATAGAAAGAAAGCTAAGAAAATTTCCTACAAGATGGCGTTATCATTTGCTTGCCTAACAGTTTGCTTGTAGATGTTATAGGTGGTTATGTGTACTAGGATGTCGGATCCTAGCGCATTTTTTACATTTTTCGCATTTTGCAAAAAGTACTACAGTACAGAAAAACAAAACATGACCAAATATTACTAAAATAATTAGAATTGTCCCTCACCTGAATACCCTGATGACTGCAAAGGTAAAAGTCAAATTCTGTTGGATGAGTGATCCCCACATCTACCGTGGTACCTGCAGGAATATTTCCGCTCTTGCCACTCTGTTCCTTTTTATCAGAACAGAACAACCTGGTGTGATGTCTCTTCTGCACCACAATGAACGTTATTCCCGGCTTGTAATCAGCCTCCAGCTTGATGCAAGCTTCTCGAATGGCAGTAAGCTCATGCTGGAGTAACTGAAGGAACTGCCCTTCAGACACTCCATCTCGATATAAAATGATACGATGAGGTTTGTAGCCGCCGGTGGATTTGTAAAACATTATCAGAAGTTCTCGCACCATCGAACTGAGTTCCTGGATGATTTCTTGTCGATGCTGCTGAACCCGAACAGTAGCTGCATAACGAGACGGGTGGGCATCCATAGAGCCCACCACTGCTGCTATCGAGGGTTTTTTGTTGTCGCCAGCCGGTGGATGAGTTACATCAGCTCCAAGGAATATGACGGGTTCATTGAATATCTGAAAATCACGATATTTAGTAACAAAACATTAAAGTTATTTATGACATCAAGTATCTCTGTCTGTGAAATGAACGGCAGGATTACTACACTCAATAATCCTACTGATGAAGTAGGAACATGGTTATCCAAATGAGCACCATTTGAATGCTTTTTCGAAATAGTTACAAAATGCCATTTTGTTTTCTGATTTCAGTAATCAAGAAAAATATTTTTAGAGGGGTATATGTCAATCAGTTAATAAAAAATTATAGAACTATACAATGTTTTGAATATTGATATTTCTTATTTTTAAATCTTTTCCTGACTCGGTGCTTAATTTGTCATGTTAGAGTAGATGTTTTATTATGCCTGTGGATTTTCATTTTTGGTATCTATACGTCTGACCATGTTCAAAATTTTCGGAAAGAAATACTTTTGAGTGAGTACTTTACAAACATTTTCACATAATTGTCCGTTAAAATAATGCACTGTTGCAAGTAAAAACCATTTCAGTATATGAGAAACCATTGTTATATACCACTGAGGATTCTGATACCATATTTTTCGAGTTATCATTTATTGGGCATATGGTAATTATTGGACCATAATAATCGAAAATAAGATTCCTACTTAAACTTTCAGTTCATCTATTATTCCAGAGATGGCACCATATATTGTTATATTATTGCTCTTGACCGGGATGATATTTATTAAACTTTTATTAAGAAAGGAAGTTCGTGATACATTATTGTACCATTTAGTTCTGCTGAAGGAGATTTTCGGGATCTAAGATTCCAGGCGTATTTTATTGGGAAGAAAGGTAAGTTTTACAACTTGTACAGCGCGGGAAGTGGAGTTAGGTTAGGTTTTGTGGGTGTCCAATAACTGAAAGGAAATACCCACTGATTTCGGTTGTTGGTTTCTTCAAGTTAATGCAACAGTTTAACCGCCTTTTCACTAAATGAATAAAAATTAGTCCAATAACTGAAATTTCCATTTAAGGGGTTTTATTCACTTGTAATGCCAAGGAGGAGCCTTTATGATGCCGACCCTATGGAGTCTGCTAAATGAAGAAAAGAGCCTGATATCAGATTGCAAGGGACTGGTATTGAATTGTCAGTTGATGTAGGAGTGATGGACTTCGAAACTAATCGGATTGAAAAATTGGAAAAAGAAAGTATTGAATTGGAAAAGTCGATAGCATTGACCAATGGAAAAAGCCCTGCTGAACGGAATTTTTTTTATCTTTAGCCAACTACAGTATCATCTAAAAAAAAAGGAATGATTCATAATCAATTTTATTTGGGTGATACCATTTTTATATATCAAATAGAAAATTGAAATATTGAACTGTGGTAGTTTTCGAAATGTTTAAATTTTTAAATTTCTAGAATATTGATCATTTACTATATGTAATCAGTTACTGCTACTGATTGAATTTGGCATGAAAGCTGAAATTTATCAAAACAGGAATTGTCATTAACAGTTGTTCTTCAATATTATGGAAAAAATATTCAGAAGAGCTAATATATGCATTTCATGAGCAGAAGTTTCGAGATAACAGTAGGTTTCATTGAAGAATATTCAACATGAGGTTTAATAAATAAATTTCAACTAGTTACTCCTGTAAAAATAAATTCAAAGAAATATGGAAGATAGAACTGACCCACACACAATCAATCTTAGTCTAAAAATTTCTTAAAATATTAAATCTGAAACAGAAAACATACCTTTGGTCTTATTGACGGCACTAAAATGCTGTTGATACCTCCCAGCTTAACATTAATTTTCAGGCATAAATTGGACAGTGTTTGTGGTGAAGTCTTATTAACATTTTTGGCTTGAACACATTGGGTCGCCATTCCTAATACCGTGTCGCCAACCCTTTTCACTTCAGCTGAATCAAAATGTTTTCCATTAAATCAAATTTTTCAATTTCATGCATATTTTCTTACCATACACTGGAGTTTTTCCTGGCAATACCACAACAACAAGTTGCAAAGACTGGAAAGTTGATTTTAAATATCGGAACATCGGTTCAACCTGGTCCGGACCTGTGGCATATTTACAAAAACAAGGCTGACCAATAATTGGCATACCTGCATCATTAGAAATCTTCTGGAGTTGTTGAGTAAAATTTCTAAAAATGAAGAATGGTTTTGGTACATCAAACAAGATATACAAATATTAAGTCATCAGCAAATATTAAATATAAAAAAGTTATGTGAAGTGTACAAATAACCAACTATAGAGGTATAAGTAATCAATCTGAATTACCAAAAATTCTTGACTGTTTTATCTCCAAAAAATTATCCTGGGACCTCAAAAACATTTTAATCAGTGAACAACATGGTTTCTGCAGAGGTCGTTCTACAACCACAAATTTATTACTATGCCAAAAGTCTATTATCAATGCATTCGAGAATAAACTACAGGTAGACTCTATATATACTGACTTCTACAAAGCCTTTGATAGGGTACACCAGTTTATTACTTCCAAAGCTCGAATCCATGGGTTGAAGGAAATACTAGAGTGGATTAAATCCTATCTTAGTGATAGAGACAATATGTCAAATACGGGAGTTCGGTATCTGACCCTATCAAAATCTCCTCTGGGGTTCCCCAGGGATCTCATATGGGACCAGTGTTATTTAATGTATTTGTTAATGACCTTTCAAATGTTAATACCATTTGCAGATGATTTGAAGATGTTCAGAACAGTTCAATCCATATCTGATGCAGAGACTTTACAGTCTGATTTAAATAACCTTTCAAGGTGGTGTAACATCAACGTACTGAAACTAAACTTGGCTAAATGTCAAAAAATAACTTAATTTTGAGACTATTGATTACAATTACCAAATCAACGGCACCAATTTTTCAGTGTGCAAAAAAATCAAAGATTTGGGGGTTATATTCGATTCAAAAATGACCTTTAAGAATCACATAATTGAAAACTCATCTCGTGCTCAAAAAATGTTAGGCTTTTCTGTCTGTCGACTCTCTCAAGATTATCTTTTGTTCACAGATGAGGTCCAGACTTGAATATAACTCTGTCATTTGGTCACCACTTTATAAAGTTGATATTGAACTCTTAGAGAGTACCCAAAATAAATTCTTGAGATACTGTGGCTATAACTTGAGAATGAATAGAGATGAATATTTTGATCCAAAAATATTAAAAACTCTGAACATAAACACTTTAACATGTAGAAGATTAGAAATGGGTCTGATATTCCTCCATACAATTATCAATGGCAGTATCGATTGTCCTCAAATTATTGAACTTATCCCGCTCTCAGTAAATGTTAGAAGAAATAGAAATAGTGACATCTTCACCTTTCTGCAGAACAAATTATGGTCAAAATGAGTCTCTCAATAAAACAATGAGATCAACAAGCACTCACAGCAACAAACTTATACAGTTCATTTCATCCTTGGCTTCCTTTAGAAAATATCTTAAAAAGTTATAATTATTATTTTTGTTTTTCTCTTTTTTTTATTTGTATTCATCCCATGATTACATCAATGTGTACACATGTATTTTTACTTTGTATTTTTCTATGTAAATAAATGAATAAATAAATAAAATAAATAAATAAATATTCTCACCTGAGAGCGTCCTCCCTCACAGTACGCTGGGGAGCAAAACAGGCAATAGCCCAAACTCTAATTTCAACTCCAGTGAAGAATTGTTTTCCCCGCATATCCCAAACCCCCTGATTTGGCATTGCTTGTTGCTTACTCTGTAACAATTGAATAATATAATAAAATATGATGATTAATTAATAAAGAATAATTAAGACCTATTGCACCTTTTCAATGTATTAAATTACAAAGTGTGTCTGTATTAAAAACATTTTCAACTCATGCTGCCATTCATTCTATAATCATAAATTTGTGAAGTTAATTATGCTAATTCATTTATAATCCTTATTTTGGAGTGCATTTTGGAATATACAGACAATCGAATGAATATTAAATTTACTAGATTATCACCGTTTTCTTCTTTTAACGTTATCCAGTTGATTATGTAACAAGTAAGATATTATTATTATCATTATTATTACTATTAATATGGATAAAAATAATAATAATTATTAATAAAGATAAATATTTGGAAATCATATCAATATTACTTTGGTGCTCGGTTAAATATGACCCATTAATAAGTATGGACAAGTTAGTTGAAACAAATATTTGTAATGAACAAAAAAATACATTTGATGCATGTATGAGCCCTGTAAACAAAAAATATTTCAATTGAAGGGATTAAAAAATAAAAATTTTAAATAGATTATCCCCTTCCGGAATATGTAAAGCAACTCAAAACGTTAATTTTTACAAATTTTATACAGATGTTTCATATTTTGTGACAAATGTTTTTCAAACTTGCTATTATTGAAATATTTTGTCAAATTGGATAGTTCGGATGTATCTCTGGTATTCTCCTCAAAAAATAACTTTTATATAAGAAATATTTTCAACAATTTTATCAATTGAACATGAATCAATAAAAAAAATGTGTAACTTATACAATGATCAATCTAATTGTACAGTAAAAAAAATTGTGTAAGCTCTCCCAGTATAAGTTTTGGGGAAAAAACAGCTTTGGCAACTTTTTGAGTATTTCTTTCATCAAAATCCAAGCTTTGGAATTCATTATCGTGGGGAGATGTGCCCCGACACTTACAGCATCCAGAAAAAAAAACAATTTTTATATACTTTCCTTAGGTGCTCACGATGCTGATTGTTCTAGGCCTTTTTTTGTGGGAAGATAAAAACTAAAGGAATATTGACGCAACCCGTGAAAGCCTATGTCTTAGTATAAATTTTGGGAAAAAGGCCACCGTGAAAAAATTATCTGATTTTACCTAATTATCTAAAACAAATAATACCACACCACCTAACAAACATTTAAAAAAAATAACACAAAATGATAATAAAAAAACACACATCCCAAACAGTTCCATGCCAAAATCGTTTTGAAAATGTGCAAAGAACTTTCAAGTACTGGATGGTCTCTAGCCTATACTACATTATAAAAGTTTTAATTTATTGGAAAGATTTACTCAAATTATTTCGCTTTCAAATATAATAATTTACAATTTGGTAAAAAAGTTCAACTTCATCGGTAAACTAACACAAACAAGAGTCTCATTGATTTTTCGATGTAACAAATTCATTACTTTTTTCTCCAGTTTTCTGATAGAACTTCTACAAAAGTGTTGAGATTATTTAATAAGAAATTAAAAAATGCCTGCGAATTGCCATCAAAAAACAATAAATATTTCTCACACACTAGTTCACTATAACAGTGACATTCAAAATAATTAAAACACTTACAGCATCCAAACTCAAGCACATTAACAACAACTAAATAACAACATTACCACCAATACTGAAGATAAAAAAAGTTGGGTGTATGATAAATGTGTACTTAATTGGCCAAATAATTAGAAAATATCTCTTATTCTGATTTTATATTATGAAACATGCACGTAAAATTCAATTCAATTAAATTTATTCCCAAGAAACATACAGTTTATAATAGGGAAAAAACAAAATTTAAATAATTTCACATAATATAAGACATCTGAAGTATAAACCTTTTTTTGGTTGTTATTTATTGTTTTCAAATGTACCAATCCCAGTGATATAGGTACAAAACTGATTAGAAAAAGAAAAGTAAAAAAAAACTGATTCTTCACAAGTTGCAGGAATAGTTTATAATACAGGTTTCATAATATTTTACGACTGTTCATAAAATTGTATTTGCCAGAATAATTCAAATTTGTCTTTTCCATTCCTCAACATGTTGAATCTTCATCATAATTCATTCAAAGGCCATCAACAAATATACACAGTGCAAAGGCCTACTAAAACGTAAATTAACTAAGGATACAGATTGCAGTAACTGATTATTGATTAAATGTAATGATATTGATTAGTTCAACTCAAAACCCACTAGGTTCAAGGTTTGAAACCTAGAGCTCGTGGATTATCTTAAGAGCTATGACCTTGAATGATATCTGCTAAAAACTTACATTTCGCCTGTCATCTACTGAACTTTTACTAGGATATTATAGTGAAGCAAGTTGAAGCACAAAGTTCAGTAGACGACAGCCGAAATGTAGTTTTTAGCAGATATCGTCCAAAGTCATAAGCTCTTAAGATAATCCACGAGCTCTACTGACAAAATGAAATAAAAATAATAATAAAGACGGAGAGCTGCTGTGGAATTATGAACGCTCAATCTGATCGAGTTTGACATATGTCAGATATGATCCATTATGAAAACCAATACAATTCAAAATATATTGCAACTTGAGCCGATATCAATGGTCTATATGGTAAATATAATTCTATTCTATCTCTGTTCAAAGAAACTTCGTAATTCCGATTTCGTTTTGAATAGAAAACATACATCGTTCTAGCCTACGGATCGTGACAGCTTTCGCATCGAGTGTTCATAATCCCACCCCTGGCTACATAAAAAAGCTTGTCATAGATACATGACCTATTCCTACTTTAAAAATATCCTATTGTGTAGCAAAGGTCAAATCGTGCTATCTGCCAGCGCGGACCCTTGGCGTAAAGTGGGGATGGACTGCCAAATTGGTCAATGGGTTATAATTATGAAAATAGCTTTCATTTACCATTAAGAAACTCGGAAAATGGTTGGCAGACAATCTGCTAATAGCTAAAATGCTGGCAGACAGCGCGAAAGTGGCGAAGATTTTGAATTAAAAAAATCATCAGACATCAATCGCGATTCGAATATATTCAGTCATTTAAAAAGGCGGACAAAAAACTATGGCTGAAAACGCGGCAGACAGGTATCAACAGCGCGCTGTTGCTCAAGCACTTTCAGCGAATATACAGTGACCGCCAAAAAGTATGTACCATATGGGAAAAAAGTTTATTATTAGAGTATTGGAAAAAAGATTCTTTGGAAAAGTTTGTGCATGTTCGATAACCTAAAAATCCATTTTGACACATGTCACGTGATCGGTGGTATGGCGGCAAATTGAAAATATTACTATGAATAGGCAAAAATTTTATACACATATACAAAGTTTGAAAAAATAATGCGAGAAAATAACATTTTTTTTTACATATTTTCCTAGCTGTATAAAAATATCAAATTATTTTCTCATGAATAGCTTGACCATACTGAAATATTTGTATTTCAATGATAATAACAAAACTATCTCATTTTCTCCACACCAGAGAGCACTAAATTAAAAATATTGAATTTTGTCAGAACCCTTGCTGTTACATTGGTTGGTATCTAACAGTTATATCAGAATTCCACGATTATTGCGATGATAGGGAAATCCAAAAATATCGTGTTTTTTCGATTATAATCAATTTTTGATGATAACGAACCAGGGTTTTGACAAAATCCAATTTTTTTTATTTAGAGCTCTCTGGTGTGGATAAAATGAGAAAGTTTTGTTATTATCATTGAAATACAAAAGCTATTTCTATATATCTTGCCATTTTACCAGACTTTTTGCTTATTCATTGTAGTCTTTTTAATTTGACGCCATACCACCAATCACATGACATGTGTCAAAATCGTGGTGGATGTTTTTAGGTTATCGGACATGCACAAACTTTTCCCAAGAATCTTTTTTCCAATACTCTAATAATAAACTTTTTTCCCATATGGTACATACTTTTTGGCGGTCACTGTATATATAATATGACAAAACCTTAAAACAAAGAACATGACCTTTTTTTTTTCAAATCTTGATTTATCATTTTTCATAATAAATGAATAAAGCATTTACCTCCCTCGTTTATCCTAGTCTAAAAAAAATCAACGGAGGCATTTCAAAATTGTAACCAACGCCTGCAATCTGTCAACTACAAACTAAAAAAAATAAATGCAACAGGAAACTAACGTGCCAGCCCACCTGTCCGCTGAGAGAGGCCACTCTACCACCATATTGTAATTTAGGTGGAGGTAATACTCTCCCCCGAACCTCCATCATATTGTTGCTTATTGTCAGGCCAAACTCCTGTACATACTCGTCATTGTTAAAATCGGCTCTCCGCACCAGGTTGTTGATTTCGCGTTCTCGGTCTGGTGCTGATCTAAAAATAAAAAATTCGGTAATTTCTTATCTGCTACAGATTTGTGATATTCCTTTAATATAAGAGTATACATCTGTTCAACATGTGAACTCAAAGGCACTGCTGGACACATCTTTATACGAGACACCTAGTGATAATGTTTTCAACAGCTTTTAAGCAATAGGCTGATTGAGTAGACTTCATTGGTACTATTACAAGGTTTACACGAGTCAAAAAAACACATATTATACAAACTAAAAGACCTGTGGCGCCACTCTGCTCATACAAAATGTTGCCATGCAAGGATTTCATTGTCCCTAACTTTCAAAGGTTTATTTTTCAGTATCAGTGGATGAAAAACTTTGAAGGTGTTGGTAAAGATCTAATCTATGTTCCATTTTTTTCAATTTTTCGAAATCTGATTTGGTTCTTTTCAAAAAATAAATAAATTGAAAAGTCATCAAAAAACATGGACTTTTGCGACTGTTTTCAGAAAAAATTAAATCGAATTTTGAAAAAGTGAGAAATAGAGAATGGAGATAACATCTTTACCAATATGTACTTATTTTTCAATTCACTTAAAAGTCAAAAATGACCCAAAAAAGTTAGGGACTACCAAACACTGCTTTATAGTATATACAACTCCTCTCAAATAGGATATCAAACACAAATTTTAACAATGATAGGAAAGTACAAAATATAAACGTCAATTATTTATTTATTTATTATATTTATTTATTTTTTATATTGTATATTGTATAAATATAAATCTTTATATAAATAAATCAGAAATACTTCTTGATCTGATATTGTTTCAATTAAAAAGTATATTCAAGGTGTTTTAGTCATATTTTCACTTTTGGAAAGTTGAATAAACTATGAACATAATAATTTACTATTGTTTTCTTGACGTTTCGAATTTTATTAATCCGTCATCAGGTCTCTGTAACAATGAGTTTTATATGTTGAAAAAAATGGGAGGTGGACTCACCAAATCTATCTATCTATCTAAAATAAGTTTTTCTGGGTTCAATGTATGTAGTATGTAAGTTTCATTCATACTATGGAATTCAATGTGAAAGTATGATAGTTGATATCATATTGGGGGACATAATCTTCAATGGAACTCTCAAGATTTCAACCGATCAAGAATTCTGATTGCTTTTCTTTCAAATCAATATATCTGCAGCTACATGACCCCAAACTAAGTAGCAGAAATTCACGATTGCCATTATACATTCACTGAAAGTCTAAGAAATAAATCTGAATCCAAAGAACCAAGTTACAAAAAAGGATTTGTACTGATTCACATTGTGTCGAAGTATACTTGGAAAACTTACACAACACCTCAATTAATTCATCTTTCATTCAATATCTGGTAGAAGTTTTTATTTTAATTTCAATGGATTATTTATTGTTTGTTACTTTGTATGTAAAAACAATTTACCTTATAAACAACTAAGAAATCCTAATACCCTTCTGGTAAATGTTCAGAGTACGAATTATGGCAAAAACTCACCTATAGATAGAACATTAGATATTATAAACAAGCAGAAAGTTAATGTATTTGGTTTACTACAATTTAAATCTTCCATCAACTATAATCAGTTCGGATCAATATTGTTTTCGAGTTGTACAAGTATTTTTTTATCTCTTTAATTTCTATTATAAAATTTTTTGATAGCAGGATAAAATATTTTGACTTGTATTATAGAATTATGGTTTTATTCATATTGTATTCATAAACTGTAATGGGGTTTTCCCGTATATTAAATAAATAAATAAATTTAAATTAAAATTTTTAAATATTTTTTTTTTTTGGTTATACTAGGATATCCTACTTGAGAAAATAAATATTATTAAATTGGATGATACCGAACTTAAAGTTCAAGCGACTGATATACTGCACATCTAGATCTCTTTACCTAAATTAATCTGATCTAGTCTACTGAAAAAACGAATATACCATATATTTACCTTGCTGTAGCTTTGATCATTGTAGATGTTTGCATATCAGTCAATTTCTTGATACACCTCTGCCCTGCGACTATATTACAAACTTCTAATGGTAAGTAAGTGTGCTTGTGTTCTTGTCCAACCTGAAGACAAGGCAAGTGGGGGTACCGGAGTTTCATCTTGTATTTGTCCAAAAAGTATTTAGCAACCGTACATTCCACGGTTTGACCATTTTCTAGCTGAAGCGGAAATCTAAAAGAGTAAAATTCATGCCTTACCATGGGTAACAATGCAAAAATTATGACTGATTTGACCATTTCAACTCCAATGCAGAGCTGGGAAGTACTCAGTACAAATACCCCTTTTCTGGTACTCTGTACCCGTACATATCGGATAAAAGTATCCGATACCCGCGCTTCTGATGAGAGTACATTTTCACGAGTACTTTATTATACAACGCGTCTGCGCCTAGCCTGTCTGTCCAGTACATCTTTATAAATCATCAAAATTAGTTATTATGAAGCCAATCCTGGCAAACAGAATCAACCCGTTATGCTATTACTGAATAACTATTTTTCCTGCAAACGTCAAAAAATGACAAGATTCGCGCATTAATCCTGGCAAACAGAATCAACCCGTTATGCTATTACTGAATAACTATTTTTCCTGCAAACGTCAAAAAATGACAAGATTCGCGCATTGACAACAATATGCGACGTGACACTTTTTTCATTTTCCTTCGTCACCATGACAACGTGCGCGAAGTAATGTGCGAAATACCTATTTCGTACACTGCATGTAAACCATATGGGATTTTCATATTCTAACCTATACTCCTCAATCAAGCAAAAATTCAAGAAATCATTTAGTTCTAACTTTATGGTCCTGAATCTAGCGAAAATCCAAGAAATCATTTATTTCTGAATGTTCAACAATAATTAAATAAGGCTTTTTTAACACTTTTCAAATTGTGACAAAATTTTATATCACCTATTTTTTTTGACGTTTGTAGAAAAAAATGTGTTTGCATCTCGTGTGAGAAACACTTTGGTGATCGAGAACTGATTTTTTTTAACGAGGCTCCGCTGAGTTAAAAAAAAATTGTCGAGAAGGTCAGATTATCATATGATACCTATCCTCAGTCAACGCTAGTCAGACTGGTGGAATGCTAAATCGGTGTTTAAAAATGTAACCTTTTAGAACATCACTTCATGATCAGCTTGTGATTGTCTTCAACACACACAATATTTTCTCTCATTTAACAACCCCTCATGTTAACATTTATATTTATATTTATTTAGTAAATTGCTATTGTTACTTACGACTGCATCTGCGCAGGTCTCCTTGTCACATTACATACTCTGTATTTCCTTCTCATGGCCCCACAGTGGGTGATTTCTATTTTGAGTCCTTTTATTTCTTTTGTGAATTTAACACGTTGGCTATCCGTCAAAGGTTTTCGCTGCTCGTTGATGTCTCGGATATCGAGTACTTCGCACATAAATTCTATCACAGGCTGCGCTTTATAAAATGCCGTCGCAGAAACTGAAAACGAATAAAAATATACTAAATCAATATGTGTACCAGTGCAGTAGCATACCATCGATATTCAACATCATTTTCCACTGACTAGGTCTAACCGACTGATGGAAACCAAACCAAACCTCACGACCACCACCTATAAAAAATATTCTATTAAATCGAATAGTCAACTACGAAGCAGAAGTTCTTTAACCTAATGGGTGGTAGTATCCTTCTGGACTGCTGAAAAAACTCCTCCCGACTGGCGTATAACTCATAGAAGGTAAATGCCTCATCACAACGTCCAATGCTAAAATCGCCTCGTAAGGTATTTGTCTAGTTCGACCTTCCAGAGCTTCTTCCAGGCCGTAAAGCGAGACCTGAGCCACCCATTTTATGCTGACACGGAATAATCTGTCCTTTCCCTCGCCCGGCAGAGTGACTTCCAGTTCTTCCCTGGCGTTGCCAATAGGCAGCGGATCTCTCGTATAAAGATTACTCCTACCATCAAATACTGGTTTCAGGCTGCCGAAAATTTTACCGTACGCTTTTACCATTGTTTCTATGATTTCTCTGTTGACCTATAGAAAGTTGGGTTTCAGATCAAAAACAAAAAAAAAATCATTGAATGTATTGCCACAAACAGGGTACAAAGTCAAAAAGACCAAACACATTTATTTTTATCATTTATATTAGATATATACAGGGTGAACTACACTACAACCAATTACCGAAAATCTTACAGTATGCTCTCTACAGACAGTCAGAATCTCTTTTTCTCCGCCTTTAATTTTTATTCAAACGTGGGACTGAAACTGGTGAATCGAAATTAAGTTTTAGCATGACTCCTAATAGAAAATTGTTACACAACACACACACAATATGGCAAGAAGTAAATGCTGGCATATTGATTGAGAGAGACTAGATTAACAGGGTGGCTGACTTTCGAGCCTCATCATTGTGAACTCGTAAACAGAGATGTTTGAACTAAGACAAAGTTGCGCTATTTGTTGCAAAACAAAATATATATATATATATATCAACGGAGGCGGATAACGGGGATCTTCAGTCAGGATACGGTTAACGAATTACAAAATCTTCATTACTAAGGCACCAAGCTTTCGTTTCAATTTTGAAACTTCTTCAGGGTCAGTAATGTGAGTGAAAGCACTAAATTTAAACTAAAGGATATCGGACTGTCGGATATTGTATGCATGAAAATCGGGCCTAACACTGTTATAATTCCTAACCACATCACGTTTTTCTGAATTGAAAAACGACATTTTTGCTTTCTATAATTTTTTAAATCACTAAACTGTTCATACTTCAACAAGAGAGTGTAACTTTTCATCTTTGAATATCAAGGCCTCCTTTTCCATTTTTTGGTAATTTTTAAATAAAACTGTCCTATCAAATAAAATAAACAGGTACTGTTAATTTTTGTCACAGAAACGTTGAAAAATCGAAATTTGTGATTAGTCATAGCTTTTGCAGTGTAGGAAGGCAACAAAAATTAAATAAAAAACACAGGTCCGTATTTAAAAAAAAAAAGTTGATAATGATTTATTGAACACGAAACGTCGGATTTCAAATTTGGAAACGCTAAGTTGTAAGAAGGGAAAAAAGGAAACAGTTCCTCTAATAACACAAAAAAAAAAGGTTTGAAGGGAAAAAAGGAAACAGTTCCTCTAATAACACAAAAAAAAAGGTTTTATGAAATCTAGGTTTTTTCCGGATATCTCCGATAATTTCACTCACGATATGAAAGTTGCGTCTCCTGCAAAGAAACTTTCTTGATTTTGTGAAATTATCTCAATAAATATGACTCGTGCTTACAAGAGTATCGAATTCGAATTGTCAGAAATCTTGAACTAGATCAAATTGCTTTAAGGTAACACAAGCCCAAAAGGGCGAGTGGTGTTGCCAAGTAAGTTGATCTCGTTGATTTCTGACAGAATTACTATCGATAGTACTGCGAGAACTCATGGTATTAAATTGAATCCTCTCAAATTTTACATATGCTTTCGCATATAACAGACAAGTCCCACATTTTATTTTTGGTAAGTGGTGAAAGTTCACCATGTATGTATCCGCCGTTTTTCTATAATGGAGTTATGCTTTAGGAAATATTGATTCTTATTTGAGATTAGTGTTCAGGTATAAAGTTTACCTTTCTAGGACATTTATCGGGTTGGATATTGACATCGTAATGATGGACAAAACCTCTGGGCATTGTTATTTGGAAATGGTTGGCCTTCAGTCCAATAGGCCGACCTTCCCGCCCAAGGTTGGGCCTTCGAGGACATTGGAAGACCGGGGGCTCAACTGGGGGTGAAACTGCAGCAACTGCGCCAGCTGCACCAGGTAAGGCAACTGCTGTACTAGTTGCACCCAGGGGGGTCGTCCCAGATGCACCCGCTGAAAATAAAATTAATAGTAAACGAAGAGTAATGACTTTTAAAAAATGCAACGAGCTGATATACTTGGGGTACTTCACTGAAAACAAAAATTCTTGATTATTATTAAGATTAGCTAATAAATTAAAAATGATACTTTGTACTGGAACTGGCACAAAAATGGGGCTTTAGCCATACCTATAGGATAATTGCGTGCATACACACACACAATAAAATTAAATCAACACACAGAGTCATCAAATGATTGACTGAAAACTATTTTCCTCTTTAAATGTTTATATCAAGTTTATACTACAGTCAAATAGGACATTCTCACTACATGAAATAAGGTAGAAGCGATTTTTTTTTTCGTTCACTATTGAAAATGTCCAAAATGGCGGAGTCTTTATTGCAGTAAAACATGGCGTGATCTAGATTAAAACTAATTGTTCATTTATTGAATGTTTTGAATCTCTCAAGATTTAAACCAGCGTTTTATTTACCACTTTAAATCCAATGACTCTAGCAGGACTCTGTTTACGTTTCCTTTTGAAACCAATAAGCTTTAATGTGCTCAAACTCGTAACTTTAATGATTTAAAGTGGTCTTGCTTTCGAATGGAATCCTAACCTCACAAATTTTGCCGATTTTGTGATTGAAGCGTGAGGTGCATTTTCATCTTAGACGAATTTCATTTAAGAAAACAAGGTAAGTTTTGCATATTACTATTATTCCGTTACATTGTGTTGCATTAATTATATTTCAATAACAAATAAGCACACCTCAGCACCCGTCCCAATTATTAACAGGTGTAATTACCCACAAGATGGCGTTTAATCCGTATGTGGAGGGGATTAGTTTTAATGAAGTCGTCCAAAGACCAAAAGGCATTTCTTTAAACCAAATTGACTAAATTAAAACCTTTAAACTTTATAATGTACTCATTAAAAGGTAAAAATTGTGTTTTTGGATTTAATCTGGTATTATATTGAATGTATAGTCTTAGGACAAAATAGTTTTCCTAATGGGTTTTAAAGAATACATCAAGGGTACTCTATAAAACTGCATTAAAACTATTTTCCCCCGAACGGATTGTTTTAGAACCAACTTGCTATTTAATTCTTAATAATAGCAAATTAGTTTTAAAATAGCTAATGTTAAGAGTAACATAAAACAAGTATAAGATCAATAGGACATTAAGAGCAAATAGCATTTTTATTTTGATTTAAAGAGTGCATTAAATTCTTCGTTTAAGAATAAGTGGTCTTTAAGAACATTTAGTTTATATTAAGGTTACTTTAAATCCGATGTCGAATTATTGAACATATTAAAGTATTTTTCAAACCTAAATAAATAAAAACGGTCTTTAAATTGTTACTTGGGTTGGTAGATACTGTTGGGCAGGTCCTTGGATTCTTAAAACTCTGAAGAGGTTTTTGGTTTTAACTAGACCATTCTGTCTTTGGACCAGGTGTAGTAATGAACTGAATCGACTCCAGAAACAGTGAATCTCATACAGGCTCGGTTGGGGTAGGATGAACTACTGTACTATGCATATCACTCAGTCTTTCCCCTTGATGAAACGGGGATCGGAAAAAATATGTGACTCCATCAATATACTAAACTTCGAAAGTTTTAGTCAAAATATGCAAACATCAAAATTCCACAACCCTAAAGTTAGAGATAATCATTACTCACTGTCTATAAGATCTTCAATGCAAGTCTCCACTACTTTTATTTGCATATTAAATGTTATCGACCACCCTTCAACTCAATATTTTTTTTATTATTATTATTTTTGGGGATGAAATAATGCAATGGTTAAAAAAATCTTGTAAAACATACGACGCAAAAACTAACAAAATTCGAAACTATTATCGAATATGTTTGCTAAAATTCGACAGACAACAAATTTTCACAACACAAGAACTATAAAATTCGACACAAAAATTATCTAATCGGTTTTTCTAAAATTCAACAGACACAACACTAAACAAATCGTGCGACCACTTTACAATTTTCTAAGCTAAATCATTGTTTTGCTTCCACCTGTTAACCTTATCCTGTTTTTTATTATTACTTTCCAGACTTGAAAAGAAGTACCACAAAAAACATCGTCCTCAAATATGATGCAAAAAATTTTATAAAAAATTATAAAACAATATGTAGAATTCGGTAACAGATTTCTATGCCTTTATTATTGAACGTGGCAGACAGTAAATAAAAGTAATACATATTAGAGATCTCATGAGGTTGGGGGGATAATACTGAGCAAATGCTTGAAGTATAGATTTGTCTTTCTCTTACCTCAATAATACAAATACAGCTTGGCAAATCTAGCAAGGAATATGAAATCGGCAAGCCTCAGTATATGTTTTAACTGAATGTACAATTTATTAATAAAGAAATCAGAGTCCTACAAGGATGTCTCCGCAATTGCTAGTTGCATGGAAATGTCCATTGAAACATTTGGACCACCTATAGATCGATTTCTGGGTTCTTGCCCTCATCAGTATAGGGTAGGTCTCTGCAGACAATAACTAATGTCTGCAACAAATGATTCAACAAACTCTTTGCACAGGAATTCATTAGATGTAATTCAACGTTCGTCGTGGTATTAGCCAGGAAAGTAGTTGTTTTCTGATGGATTTTTGACCCAATTATTCCTATTGTATAGGATTATGGCAATAAGCGTCGTCCTGGTAGGGTAGGACATCTTGTTTCTCTCTTGACAAGCTTATTGGGAACAATGCAATGCAGATTTCTTTATTTGTATTAGTGGTTAAATTAATCACGCAAGTTCTGGGTATTGCTTTGGTTGAGGGGCTGGAATTCAGATGGCGCCCGTGGTTTAGTGAACACTAGGCTGCGGGCGGTTGTCTCAGCTTCAGGAAAGTAGTTGTTTTATGATGGATTTTTGACTAAATTATTCCTATTGTATAGGATTATGGCAATAAGCGTCGTCCTGGTAGTGCAGGACATATTGTTTCTCTCTGTACCATTTATTTATACTACCCTCTGTATCTTCCGAATACTTTCTCAATCTAATTCGCGCATCTCATATGTTTATCGAGATTCCTTGCCAAATTTACCAAGCTGTGAATATGTGTTAGACAATCTTTGAGTATGAGCATTTGCTCACCTTTATTTACCCATGATTTCACTCATCCACCTCAAAATTTTTCAGCACATCCTATAACACAAAGATTCTGATCAAGAAAAAATAATAAATGAGCTTTCTCAATGACAACAAGCAGAAAACAATGAATGAAATATCAATATTATGAAGAACAAACAATAATGTAAAGTTTAACCGGAAGTGATCCCAAACATTTTTTTTTAAATGACACCCTGTACATTTTTTTCATTATCCGAAAGAATATGCAATTTATGATAACACTGTTCTTCAAAATTGAAAATCGGTTCAAAAATGGCGGAGATACAGTTCATTGTTCAATTGAACAAAGTTGGCCATGAAACTCAAACTTAAATCATAACAACTGACAAACGACATCAGAATTTATAAGAGAAAGCTTTGAAGTACGATACAGTAAAAAACTGTGGATCTCATGTAATTGCAGCTCCCATATATTCCAACAATTATCAAAAATTTCCTAAAAACAGAATAGTACCCATAAAGAAATGCTCACAGCTGCCATTTTTCAAATGGCAACATGTGCTTTTCATTTCATCATGATGAAAAATGATTAATTATCAGATTACTTGTGTGAAAAGATTTAGAGAATTCCGAAAAGATTCGAAAATACAAGATGTTTGATATTCTTCAACGAAGGCTGCCATGAACATAAAAAAGCGAAACAAAAAAAGGAGCATTAATTAAATGAGTAGAACAATCTGTGACTTCGTTGAAATGAAATGAGCTTTTGTTTACTCATTGCTTTCTTAAGTATGTCCTAACTCGACTACGTTGAAAAATATTTAATTTCAGCAACACTTATCATGAAACCGGGTTGTATCTTCGTTTCCGTTAGGAATTCTCCAAAACTTTTCACACGAGTAAACTGATAATTTATAATTTTTCATCATGACAAAGTGAAAAGTACTTGTTGTCATTTGGCAAATGGCAGTTAAGAGCATTTCTTTATGGGTACTCTTCCGTTTTTAGGTAATCTTTTTTACTGTTGGAATATATGGAAGCTGCAATTACATGAGATCCTCAGTTTTCAACTGTATCGCACTTTGAAACATCCTCTGGTAACTTCTGATGTCGTTTGACAGTTGTGATGATTTAAGCCAACTTTGTTCTATTGAACAATCAACTGTATCTCCGCCATTTTTCAACCAATTTTCAATTTTGGAAAACAGTATTATCGTAAATTGCATGCTCTTCCGGATAATGAAAAAAAATACCCTTTGAAAAAAAGTTTGGGATCAGTTCCGGTTAAACCGGCGTCAAAATATGCGTATTCAAGTACTATAACGGTATACCAAATTTTAA
The DNA here is from genome assembly GCA_958298965.1 of Chrysolina haemoptera. Classification (NCBI taxonomy): domain Eukaryota; kingdom Metazoa; phylum Arthropoda; class Insecta; order Coleoptera; family Chrysomelidae; genus Chrysolina; species Chrysolina haemoptera. The sequence continues at coordinate 41,212,865 of OY282587.1, read as the reverse complement.
ATCTGTATCTTCAAAACTATTGAAAAATGGGGGGGCGTACCTCACCTCGTGGTCACCCAGTAAATTATGCAAATATGAAGTGACATTGTTGCATTATCAACTGTCAATTTCAAAACATTTCTAACAAATATCTAGTAAAAGCATACCAAAACCACAAATTCCAAATATATTTCGCAACAATTCACAAAAATCTAAAATTTACCTGTTAAAGGATCTGCAAAAGTGGTTTGAGAGGTAGGACTAGCAGTCTGTCTGGGTGGGCTGGTCTGCCATGATTCTGAGAAAAAAGAACCTACTTTTTGGTAATTTCAATGAAAACTACAGTATATGTACTAACTCAAAACAATGTCATCTATAAATATAAATTTCAGGAAAGGGGGCTTCATTTACCGGAGTGAAACTGGCAAGACGAAATCGCCAGCAAAGCGAACGGCGCTATGCTTTGATAAAGTCGTGCTTGGTGTATCGCGGCAACATATGGATTTTCATTTTGTCGCGTTTATATTCGTATGCGTTGGTGAAATATTTTCATATGAATTTGCTGGGGAGCAATATAATATAAAGCAATATAATCAATAGCTAGGAAACCGTGTATTTCTTAAAATAATGAAAGTGAATTGTGAGACAAAAAAATTGTTTCAGACTCTATATAATTTTTTTGAGATTTTTTTCACGAAAATTATTGAGAAATGAAGTGTTAATACGTTGATTGTGAAAGTTGATTTTGTGGCATTCATTTGACCCTCTTCTTACAATCATAATTAATGAAAAATGTTTTTGACTTCAACTGACATCTTGCTGGCCCTTTTTTTCTAGAGGGGTGGGGTGGGGGGTCAAATGAATGCGACAAAATCAACTTTCACATTCAACACATCATTTTTCAATTGAAAACAGCAAGCTTTCAATTGAAATCAAAAACATTTTTTCAATGAGTGAAGGAAGGGGGTCAAATGAATACGACAAAATCAACACATTCAACGTATTCAACACTTCATTTCTCAATATTTTTCACGATTCACTTTCATTAGTTCAAGAAATACACGCTTTCCAATTTATTGATTATAGTGCTTTGAAGATAACAGGTTTTCATCTCCCCAACTAATTCATATGAACGATGGAAAATGGCGACTAAAGTTTGTCTTTCAGTCGCAGATGATTCCACAACAGATTTTATGAATGTCCTATTCATATTTTTGAACTAAAATCATATGATAATATTTCACCAACACAGACGAAAATTAGCGTGATAAAATGAAAATCCATATTGTGCTCTCGCAAAACCAAGCACGACTTCATCGAAGCATAGTGCCGTTCGTCTTGCCAGTTTCATTCCGGTGGTTCATTTTGAGGTTTGTGTTGTGATCGAATCTAGGAAAAAAACAGAAAAAAAACGAAAAAATAAAGAAAAAACCCCTCGGACACAAAAACCCCGAAAAAAAACTGAGAAAAACGGTTAGGCAGAAAAATTAATTTCCTGGGGGGTTTCGTTTTTTTTTCCTGGTGGTTTCTTTTTTCCGTTTTTTCCAGGGGTATTTTTACCGTTTACCGTTGTGATCATGTCACTCATGACATTCTATAGTTTTTTTACATTATACAAGACATATAGGATATCATAATGAGGTGCACTTACAGCAAAAGATTAACATCAGTTTTGATATTTGGTATTGTTTGTTGATTTCCTTTTATTGAAATATTTATAAAAAGCGCCAGAACACAATAGTACCTATACCAATTACAGTTACAGATTGGCAATTATAATTGAAAACATCACATGAAATAATTCTGTAAAAAAAAACATTTCACCATGTACAGTGTCATCCCCACCATATGGGAAATTTCTTTATTATGGGTTTTTAGACAAAAAGCTATTCTTAATAGTTTGTGCTTTCCCAAGCACCAATAAAATATAGCAACACACACGTAATATACGAGACGCATTGAAAAACTTGATTTTGAACCAATAGTGAAGTACCCTTATTTTGGAAAATATTAAAGGTTTATTTTTTAAGCATTTTTTTAAATGGAATTTTCCAAAAATTAAAGAACGCCGCACCATTCTTATGAAAAATGGGTCCCGGTGAAATTCGCTGAATTTTTGATATGATGTAGTTCGAGTGAAGCTGATCAAAAGTGTCCATGGGCTCAACTCAATCCATGGCTAGATTTCGAGATACAGGGTGTAAAAGTTGGAAAGTGACCATTTATTTTAATTAATATTGTTTTCAGGAAAACATCTTATATAAAAATGTTTTGCGAGACAAATATTGCTTGCCCATTTGGCTTTTATACTGGTTTTTAATATAAAGTAGGCGAGCTTGTGAGCGGAGTATCACCGACGAGACGAATTGCTCTCTTTTGGTCAGAATCTAAAAGTTTCATAATCAGTTGACGAGAAGTAAAATATTTCTTGGCATGAAACAGAAAACCAAGTTTCTGAGAGGCACTCTTGGCAATGGACCACACACTCTTTCTTGTGTGTCAACATTCCAAGGACATGGTGAAAGTGATTGCTAATTGAATATTTTAAGGGGTTTTATTAAACTTTTGTATGCCATACGAAAGTAATAGTGGAATATCAAGTTTTATTGAAAAAATAACGCTACCTACTAAAATTGAGTAATTTTTTTCAAAAAAAAAATCTAAAAACCATTTGAAAGTCAATAGTTGTCGTGTAATAAAAAAAAATTTGCAATTTTCTTATAGTATTGATGTGTTTCTTCATTTTCCTTATATTTTAATAATTTGATCATGTTCCGTTTTTGTGCTGACAAACCAGAAAGGTGAACAAAGTAGGTAACTAATTTGTATTCAATACAGAAATTGAGTACCCACCACTTAGAATCTGAACATACTTTGAAACAGACATTTTATTTCAAAACGCCATGCATGTTGACAATATTTTATGGCAAAAATGTTTTCTAATCAATTCAATCATTTCTGGATGCGTTTTTATATCTTACCGTTTCTTGAAATCTTCTATAAATAGCGAAAGTCCGCGATAAAGTAAAAAATATAAATTTTTCTCCATTCCCACTGAAATCTATCAATGTTTTGTCTTCAGTAAGCTTGTTAAAGTTTTGGTTATTTTCCATGCATTCTTTTTATTTTGAAATGGTGAAATCTTTTTAGTGTAGTTGATCAAAAATACTTTTCTGTCGAACAAAATTGCACAATAGAAATATTTTCACTATTACATGTCATATTGAACGGTTCTTTAAAAGTGGAAAAACAATATAACACAATTATTAACTCATCACAAATATCAAATCCCAAATGCAATTAAACTCAAAGCCACAAAATTATTCTTTATTTCTTTAAAAAAGTGTATAGTGAAAACTCGGGCACAAATGCACAGATATCAGCGCGAGAGCATGCGCTGCGCATAAGATTGACAGGTGCCAATGGTGAATTTCCATGCGATACAGCTGAACTGCAATACTTCTATGTGAAATGTGAGTTAATTATATTTCAGCAAAAAAATTAATAAATCATGTCGAAAATGTAACAAATAGAACTGATTTGGGACAGTGATTCCGTATATTCCAATAATTATATTGTTTTATTAATTTCATTTTCGTGAATCGTAGGGAAAACTTCTGTTCATGAAAATTAACCCTAACAAGAAAACCGACGGTGGCGGTGCACTCAAGTGTCGGGGGATATTCGAAATATAGCCCACGGATGGATTCATTTGTTTTCTCGTAATCAAGTTGGCGAATATCTCTCGTTTTATCCCACAGTTTTGCAGGTATAAGTCGGTACACCAGGGTTTTTAGGCATCTTAGGTAGCTCCCAACAAATCATTGATGTGAAGAAGTAACAGTATTGGTTCTAGAATGGATCACTGCGGAACACCAGCATTTATTAGTAGAATATCGGATGATACTCCATCAATTACCATAAATATTGTTACATACCTACATACGCCCAACAAGTTGCATACTTATTACAAAGGAATGCATGATTCTGTTAGAGAATTATAATTTCAAATGTCTAGGTTTATTCTTTCAAAATGCACTTGATGAAAAACAAAAAAATGTCCATGGTATTATTTATGAGTGAACTTAAGTTGATGAAGAAGTAATTCATAGAACGGTATACCTATAAAGCAGTTGGTTGAATCCCTGTCACAAATAGGTACCTTAGATTCTTTTGGCTTACAATAATTGAAACACTTTTTTTTAATCTTTTGTGAAATACCTACTTCTATTTTGTAGATTTACAACAATATTGTCACAAAATCATGAGCAATATTGTCTAATACTGGTGTTTACACAATAACATACTACATAAAATGTGTGGGCTGCAATCAATAAGTCTAGTCTGGTACCCTAGGGCCACAGGTGAGGTTAGTGAACTCCTGTACACTTGAGGTGCATGATCACATTTTTTTGTTAAAGATCAACTGAAATAATTTTATTATAGCTACAGTACCTCAATCGTCAAAAAATTGATTTTTATAGGTAGGTAGGTGTTTATCCAAAAAATACACCTAATAGGTATTAAATAATCTCGACAACCATGAAAGCTATGGTTGGTTTTGAAGAAGGTTTTGAAGAATTATAGTAAAATCCATTCATCAATTGGATGCCAACCATACTTTGAAAAATAACTTAAAGAGTGCGAAAATATACCTATGGGTCTTCGCTTGAAAATGGAAATGTACTCATCAATTTCATATTGAAGTCAAGATATTTTATATTTCATAGCTATTCCTAGAATTTTATTTACATTAAACTGTGTATGAATTCCAAAAATAGACACCACCTATTTCATTTACTTATATTGGAATGCGGAAAATCTATTAAGGACAAAAATGAGAATAGGTACCTACCTATAAGGAGCACACATAAAATCGCAAGATTATTTATTTTCCCCACCAACTACTAGTGTAGTTACAAAAATACAATCTACCTATTTCATGTTTTAAATGCCATCCTAGGTTAAGTACCTAGTCACTGAACTTCAAACGTATTTATTTTTAGATTCTTGGAAACATTTCGTAGACAATTTTAGAGAGCAAGTATGAAAACATTTGAATAGAAACAAAAATGTATCGAAAACAATTGAAAATCTCAAAACAAAGAATCTAAATTCAGTACACCTCGTTTTGAAAACAAAACACAATCGCCATATATATCGCTATCCTCCAGCATATGTGTTTGTACTTACGGCCTCCAGATCCTGGATACATAATATTTATTTTTCAAATATCAATCACACAAGCACACAACACACCACTATTTTATTGGAATAAATTTGTCTATCTAGTTACAAAAGACGTCGGCCATTTGCGATTTGCGAATGGGACCGATAGGACGTCACTCGGCAGTCGACGAGACTAGGCAAAGACGTGTTACACACTGTCTATCTCTTTTCTATGCGCATAAAAATATGAGACGGTGAATATCTAAAGTACATAAATAAAAGAAACAAAATTTGTAGTGAATCAAACCAATAGCATAGGCGGGTTGCCATGGAAAACGACGGGTTCGTAGGAAGAGCAAAACAAAATATCAATATTTTGAAAACAAGCCTGATCTTTGATATGTGGCAGATACATTTATTAAAGAATTCGTACACCATAGTTTGTTGGTATTTAGATACGGAAAAATAATTATAGAGCAAAAACTCGGCAATTTCAATTATTTTTCGAATTAGAACATTTTAAAGTTTCAAGAAAAGACTCCTCAAGTGTCAATATTAGCCACTGGGGAACTCGAAAAAGTCAAAAATGTCGTTTAGAATATCACGTCTTTTTATGCATTTTCAGCGACCTTTTAGTACTTGCTTGGTTTCAACAAACAATCAGCCTTAATTTGAAGCATCACCATATTATATATTGAAATTGAAGCATCACCATATTATATATTGAAAAAATCAATAATTTTTTTTTGAAAAGTAAATTTTCTTTATGTGTGATTATTTGCATTCTGCACAAGGGTACAGCATCTATAATTAATAGAGGAGTTCCGCTCAAGTACAAGGGTCTAGCCGAACCAATTCTACTTTTGATCCCGCAGTTCCGCATGCGCACAACTCGAATTAAAATAATTTAATGGCGGTGTTTAGATGACAGTAGAAGGCAAACTGACTTGGAACTGAGTGAATTTGTTTTTTTGCTCGCAAAACAAACCTAACCTGAGCAAGCTAACTTAGCTTGCAAGTCAGTCGAAAATACATGAATTAGTTTTTCGCTCGCAATTGACACACAAACCTAACCTGAGCAAGCTAACCTAGCTTGCGTGTCAGTAAAAAATACGTGAAATAGTTTGCATGCAAACCGAGTGGAAAATGCGCCGCTTCTAGCATAAACAAGCGCGCATGCGGAACTGTGGGATCAAAAGTAGAATGGTACGGCTAGACCATAGAAATATAATAAACACTTTCTATGGGCTGGATTCTTTTCGCAGAAGTTACCAAAGTAAAAATTTGGTGGTTGCGCGATGGTTAGGGTATCCGTGGGTGGGTCAAATCTCAGCCTAGTCATCGGACTCGTGCATGGCATTACACGTTAAAATGCCCTAGCTCACACAAGTCTCTAGAAGACTTCTGAGAGATGCCGAAGGGTGCAGCCATTTTACGGAATAACAATTTAATCAATATTTTAAAAAACAATATAATTTTTGAATCTCTATGAAATTATCAAGAAATTAGGCATTCCAGGATGCTGTCAAAGCAAATTCAAGATGGATTGGCCATAACGAATCTAACAGCTGATTGAGTTACTTTGTGTTTTTGAGTTTGTATGGTGATACCCAATCAACAATTCTGGCGAATATATACGCCACCTAGCCGACAATCATAAGATAACTAGAGTTGCCGAACCTTTCATGCCAATTTAACAATATGAAAGTCTGAAGCTATTCAGTTTTGACCTTGCTTCTGAACGAATCAAACTAGATGAACATCCCATCCTAGCCCGACTGCAGTTGACTGAAGAATCGTTTATACTCTAAAGAACTTTCTCGATTTCACTTTAAATAAATTTCTTTATTTAACACGCTAATTTATGTACACAATCACTGGACTATTTCTATTTATCTTCAAAGTACAGATGCGGCCAATAAAAAATGGGACAGTGCAGCCAATAAAAAATGGGACAACTCTATACTTAATCTGATACAGTAGAGTTGTCCCATTTTTTTATTGGCCGCACTGTACAAACAGTCGACTTCCAGACTTCCCGACAGCCAACAGCGACGCGCACGGCCTCTTATAGTTAGAAACATAGGTTCCAGATCTTTCGAGAACACTGCCATCCTTCCGGGCGTTTCCAAGCTTAAGCTACCGTTCGTCGTCCATAGGTGGCGTGATCACTCAGGCCGCTGTTATCATTTCGCTCTTGTCCGCCTAGATGACGCCAGGTCTGAATATTTCCGTGACAATACGGACCATTACTACACCTTGCTTGGCCAAAGACAGAACAGAACAGTTGTGGGGCAATAACCTCATCAGATGCCTTGGATACATTGAAGTGTCTGGAGACCTTCTACATGCTTCTTTATCAGAGAAGAGTTTCACTGATCGAAGCTCTAAATGCAAATGCACCACTGTATTGTGTATTGTAATTGTATCATAATGAGCCACCGTGGAGTATCTGACGTATCGCTCAGTTGAAGGAGGAGTTGAAGAGAAGAGGTGCTTCAGTGCTAGGAACGAAAGCTGACTTAGTGAAAAGGTAAACTATTTTTAGGTATTAACAACTATCTGGACTCATCAAGACTTTTCTCGGTCAAATGAAATGTATTAATGAAAAATATGCTAATTGAAATTTATATATTGTGTATTTTCATAAATAATTGATGAATCATATTCTAACCTCAAATATATGTAAGTTGAAACTGTTTTTATTTCAGATTAGGAGGATTATATACAATAGGAATTTCAATTTTGAGAATATTACTCGAAACAGACCACAACTTCAGATGGAATTTTCAAAGTGTTTACCACATAACCTAGAATATTCAGTTGATTTGAAGTTTAAAATTCACAAAGCTTTTTCTAACTTTCTTCTGACAACAGGATCTTCGGGAAACTTATAAACTCCCATTTCTTTGCAGCTAAAAGAAGCACAATGACCCATTTTTGAATAAAAGCACAAAATCACAAATTATTATATGTACCATACATTATTTGGTGACAAACATTTGGCGCCCTCTACACTGAACTAATTGAGAGTTTACAACCCCATTCATTTCGGAACATCCTTGGATCAATTTTGGATATCCAAATAGGAATTTTTTTTTTTGGATATGCGACGGATATCCACTACGAATAACTTATGGACATCCATCACGTACATCATTTGTAGAAAGAGATTATAGATTTAGTTCTTATTTTGCGTCCTGTGATGTCAAATGTCGAAAAATGCGTGTTCAATTGTCTCAACGGTTTGTAGTATTTGAGTTTTAAGTTCTTTTCTTTAGTTTTTTCGTTTGAATTGAGGATTGTTTTCGGAGAAACGAATCAATCTGTGATTTCAAAAAGTTTTTTAAACTGTACATGTGGAGCACATATTAAATATTTCTTTAATAATTTCTATCGTTATAGAAATATAAAATATGCCAAGAAATGTATACTCAAGAAAATTTACAAAAGCAAAGAAGAGCTGGAGACAATTGTAAGTATATATCGGAAGTAGACCCATTAGATGCTCCATGAAGTACGAAAATAGATGCAAATAGAACTACTCTACACCACATTTATGATCTTTGTGACTTTTCAAGATGTTTCTATTGAATCGTTGAGAGTGCTGATAAGTATATCTGTCTGAAAAAGACCGGTTTAAGGCTGCTGTGAGTATTCATCATTTGAATTTTTACCGGACATAACTTTTCAAGTTACAGAAATTTCAAAAATAGATGCTACATCATATGATTTCACAAAAGGATGCCTCTCATCAATAATCACGAATGGTTTTGCTTTGCAGTTCAGTTGGCAAGGAGCGAAAGGGAGATTGAAGGTAGCAGAACCTCTGCTTGGTAAGGAATATTATTGAATGTTATATAATTATTTTTTTATACTTTTAGAAGCTGCCCAACTCAACACAATATCAGATGATAGAAAATCTTCGGAACAAGCTAATAAGACTTGGTTGAGGAGGCCAAATGAGAGGTAGAAATATATCTCGTCTCCAGAGGAAGCCGATGCTGAAAGTTACCTACCAAAGAATGCCTATTTCATGTAAAATTATCTTTGGTTTTAACTCATGAATATATGTTTATTGAGACATTTTTTGAATGTTCTATTTTGTCTCTAGACTCCAATCTATCATAGAATTATCATTGCATTTAACTGAATGTTTTCTTACGCAAAATTATAAATGTTATTTTCCTGCTCCAAAAAAATTTCATACTAGCTTTTCCTGATGTTCTTTGTGAATTTCAGGTTTTCATTTACTTATCACTTGTGTCAATATATCTCATGGACGTCCATGAAGGATATCTTATGGACGTCCAAGAATGATATCTTATGGACGTTCGTAATGGATATCTTATGTACGTCCGTAATGGATGTCTTACAGACGTCCAGGTTGGTGGCCTGAGAACGTCCATAGGATATCCTTTGGATATAAACTGGACGTCCATAGGATATCCAAAATATCCTGAATGGATATCTATCGAACATCCATTGGATGTCCAGGTGTTGTATGGGTATTTATTGGGCTATAGTGGTAACACCACTGGAAAATCCCAGAAAGCTCTTAATAGTAAGGTAAAAGCAGAATATTGAGCTGAAGTTAGGAAAATTTGGCATTCATTTAATCTTCAGTATTGAACCATGTGTCAGGTTGCCAAGTTGCTATTATGAACACTCGATCGATTAGTTTGTTTTACATTGGGTTTGCCATATAGAAATGTCAATCGAGTGTTCATAATCACACACATGAAATTATTTTAGGAAATACTTCCAAATTGTTAATTCCAGGCAAGAATGGAGAAACAGAACTTATCACTCTGATTTTGACCTTAAACTACGCAGTAGCAAGACCAGAACTTTGTAAAGTCAAAAAGTGACCGTTTCTTTTAGGAGTCATACTTATTACGTATGTATGCAGAAGCTTTTCTTCACATCAAATATATGATATGAAATTGAGTAACTTTGGAAAATGGGTCGTACTTCACAGTGGGTTGAGGATCATCAGTGCTATTACTTCTATTATTGCTTTGACCTCGCCGTAATAACAATATACCTATACAGTACAATATGTAGTTAATACAGTGTTTATCAACTGGTATAATAATTAGAATCTAATCTAATCATCAACAGATATATGGATGATTAGAATCAACCCACACATAAGACTCGGTTTGTTGTGGTCCGGCATCCATTTTTAAAGGGCAGTGGTCACGTATTCTGGGATTGATTTCGTGACCTACGAAATCTGACAGCCTACCTTAGCCCACTTTTCCGTTCTTTAAAGCCTTCCAATAGAAACGTTATCACTTTTTAGTGAAAAAAATCACAAATTGTTCAAAAAAGGAGAACAGCAAAGGAAACGAAACGGAGAAGTGAGGTTATTTCTTTTTTAACGATTGTGTTTGTTTTACCTCCAGGGTCTGTCACTTGTGCACGAAGCCAATGCCTAATAGTTGAAATTGTAGGTTAAGAGCTTTTTGAAGAATTTCAGCGACTGTTCTATAAAGAAGTAGAGGCGATCCAGTACTTGAAGAGGGTATTCAGTCAAATTTCGTAAACAGTACCGAAAAAAAAATATATACTTGCCATTTGTGGTAGGCTGCATATTCGAATGATGTGGAAGCGTCGATAGATGGGTCTGAGATCGGTGTCCGATGAGTCCGAGGGTTTTGAGGTCTGGCAGCAGCACCGGAGATATTCCTGAGGCCTGCATTTTTAGCCCTGCCTCTGCAGACATATCCTAAATACCTTGAACAAAAATTTTGTTTTAAAACATCGCTTTTCATCTTCGCAGATAGAGGTCCACTAATAAAATATACAGGCCGTGGTTACGGCGTCCGACTGGTGATCGAAAAGTTCGGTTCCCGGCCGCATATTTCCGTTTCCTATGCACTAACCATGTATGAAACGGATGCGCGAGACCTGTATTCCATTTCAATTCAAGTCGTTTATACATCTCACTATAAGAAACGGAATGGTTATTTGTATACTAAGGCCGCAAAATGCTTTTTCGCGTTCCGAGAGAGAAATTATCGCCGACGCCGCTTCGGCCGAGGCTAATAATCTCAAGGTCGCGAAATCATTTCGCGGCCATAGTATACACAATATTTTTCATCCAACCGTGAAAATTACATAATTTCAATAAACAATATGTCGTTTTAAAAAGACAGCGACAGAGAAAAGTAAACTGATGGCCTCAATAACACAGTTTTTTCTATGGAAATGAGATATTTAGCATTACACAAACCAAGTTGACATTTCTCAAGAGGTCATGAAAGATGTCCGCGATAACGATAGTGACATTTCCGTTACTTGCAGTCCTCCTGAACACACACACCATACAATTGATTTCAACTTGTTTCTTTCGTATATGCCCTTCCGGTTCAATTTTTCGACCACTTGAAGACATCTGATTGAACTGAAATTCTGCACAAGAATTTTTAGAAACTAATCATGCATACGATTCGATTACGGTCCATTTAAAGTGTTACCTACAGATCGTGATCTACAACATACCAGAGTTTCATTGAATTCAGCAATAAACCAAAATTCCATATGTATTCTGTGCGGGGTCCTTTATTGTTTGTTTGAGTTCAACTCAAGACAGTCACGTCCCTAACACCCTATGTAAATCGTAAGATTGAATCGAAAACTACTTTTAATATAGGCACAGTATAGACGCGTTTACACCAGAGTTTACCACAAGTTGCGGCAATTTGTTGCTTTTTCTACAAAATACTGCAACTTTTTCCATCTTCCAATTGTGGAGAGACAAATCGTCCACTAAATTTTGGTTTCCGCGGAGTGTCGGTAAAGATCAAAGAAAGTTGACAACTAAAAGCGGAAGATCTAGCCCGTTTCGAGTTGATTTAGCCCTCTAACCCCCCATTAAGGAATCTAGCCCGATTTTTTAAATCCTGAAAAATATATTTTCTAAAATTTCTACTTCAACGGACACACCTTTTACTGTACTATATAAACTTTGTAAATTCAAATATGTCCATGCCAAGGAGCCACAGAACTGATAATTATGTTTTGAGACACTTTGAGATATAATTATTCTGTGGTAAGAACGGTTTGTAGACGAAGATGTCAGTTGTCACAAATATATGTGACAAGATAAGTTGGTATAAAACATTTTTAATTGTATCATTCCTTTCTGAATGTGTTTTTAAGGTTCATTATAAAAACATTGAAAACAAAAAAAAAATTCCAATGCTGTTTTTTCGACCAGTTCACTAGCCAAGGTCAAACTGAACAATCTAACCCGATTTTGTCGAATCTAGCCCCCTTTCGCATTGTAGTTCTGTCATGTCACTGCCACTGTACCTAGCCATAGCCTTCAACGAAGGTCTCACCCAATATCTTCGTGAACCTCTTGTACCGTGGCTGACTATGATGACACAGGCAGCCGCGGAAATAATTGCGTCTTCTTCGTCCGACATCCTTGACACTACTACCTGAGCTACTGCCTAAACCTTTCGCGAGTAATAAAAGACATAGAGATGCCCTGCCTATACTTTCACAAATACCTGTTTTGAAGTGAACATGAACTATCCTTTTCTATATAATTTGTCGGCGAGGGAGGTGACGGGTGGCGAAATGTTATGGACAGTTTGTTAACATTAGAGTAAGAAGGGCCATAATACAAACGAAGAACGACAACTTGTTCCGAATGAAATGAGCGGGCATACACGAAACTACCGAATGAATACGGACTTAACATGTATAAGGCCTTCGCTTGTAAACAAACAAAGTTATGTTGACTTCAAGACAAGGACGGAGAAGGCATCTCTATGGTTATTACTCTGAGTTTCGCGCTAATTCTTTGGCAACAAGTTTTCCTCTTATTGCTCTGAATTTGAGAGGAGCAACTTTTAGTTTTCAACAAAAAATCTTCCACTTGTTGCTCTGAATTGAGAAGAACAACTTTAAGTTTTCTACAAACAATCTGTTGTCAACTTTTAGTTCTAAACTTTGGTGTAAACGCCCTTAATGACTCCCTTTGTGGTGGACAGCCGCTATTATATTTAAAATATAGCAGCCTCAACATATTATTCACGATTTGCATAATCAACCTGTCAATATATTCACATACATACAGTTTGACAAATCTAGCAGTGAATGTCAAAAAACGTATGAGGCACGAATTTAGAATGATTCGGACGTTAAAGAGGGTAGTATAATAATTGTACATTCAGTAATCAAACAATCACGTACAGTTCTACTCACATAGCTGAAACCGTGAAAATACGATGCGCACTCGTCGCATAACGGACTATAGTCCGTTATATATCCAGTGATAAAGCACTTAACATGAACGTACGCGCAATTTCACATGTTCAGCTATGTTTGTCGAACTGTAACTTCACAGTGCACTTCGCGATGATGTTAGAATTGGCCAGTTGTGACTCGTACTCGTTTAACGGACTGTATACTGCTTCAGCTACCGCGCATCGATATAGGCGTGGCGATTTCACATTCAGAGCTACATTTGACAAGCTGTAAGGCGAAAGAGCTGGGATTATACCGTTCATTGGGGTAAAATTAGGGATCTGTTGAAAAGCAGTGTACATACGACTTCTTCTGATCCCTCGAATGATGTTGAAGCACAACTCACAATTTTTTTATTACTGTTCCTCCACACAGTACCCAATCAAATAAAGATAATAATAGGTACACTGCAATACTCTCGATTTTCGGCAACCCGGAAATGGCCTCGAATCGACTTTACCTTCACATCATAATAAAGCATGGTATAATATACCTTTACCGATTATTGCTCTCACTTCTCGTTTTGTTTTAGACGGAGATTTTACCAAAAAAAGACGTCAAGCAACAGTGCCATTTTTAGCGTATTGTAGAGATTTTTAGTGTTTTTAGCGGTTATGATTTTTTTTTCGTAAACAAATTTTGAGGTTGTTTATGAAAAATATACGAGTATAGCTTTAGAATTTTAGATTTTATATCATTATATACATCGATTTTCTCTCAAACATAGCTGAAAACGTGCACGCCCATAATGTGAATACGGCGTACAACGGGTGGTATTTAACTGCCTACCAAATTAATCCAATTTTTTTTTGTACAAAATAGTTATTTATGATACAAGTGTTAAAAGTGGCATTTTATTTTGTGAGTGGGGAATATTACGAAACGAGCGTTAGCGAGTGGAGCAACCCTACGAGCAGAATAAAATCACTTTTAACAAATGAATCATACAATTTTTTTGTACAACAGTTACTGCTACAAAATAAACAAAAAATTTAAGATTTAGTCTCATCAGATATGTTTTCAAATAAGGATATGCCTCGTCTCTTGAACGATGGAAAATAGCGACTAAAGTTTGTCTTTCAGCCGCAGATGATTCCACAGCAGATTTCATGAATATTTTATTCATATTTTCGAACAAAAATCAAAATGCAATGCCCATGACAGGTCTATGTCAAAAATAATAAAGTGTCGCCGCAGAAAAAATATTTCCATCAATTTCTATCCTTGATATGTATAATTGCTTCTGAAGAACCTGTTTTCCAATTTCTTCAATCTCCCTAATGACCTTGGGGATTAAATGCGAGAGAAGCGAATCTTGCTTCAATGAAATGGACGATTTCTGTGAGTGATATTTTTTAATAACATTGTCCCTATCTAATTTATTTAATGAATTTTCAATGAAAACTAGAGAAAATTAAAAAAATCAACTATCTGAATGAAAATGCGAATTTTCACTTTCAGATTTTTTCTTTTCAGTTAGTCTTCACAATATCTATCAGATGTAGTTCAATATCCAATGTGGCTTTAGCCGGGGAAGTAGTTGTTTTCTGATAGATATTAAAAATAAATCACATTTTTCATTTTTCAATTCTCATGGAGAATGTTCCCACTTTTCAACGAATAATAATGTTCTGACGTAGCGACCAGTGAACTATTTTTCAAAAATTATCAATTAAAAAAAAACGTGGTGTCCATTGATGGGCTGTCAACTCGTCGTTTACTTTGCAATGCAGTGAAATAAGTTTATGCGCTGTATGGGGTATTCAACCCCATGGAAATCATCATTCTGAAGTTTTCAACACGTCGATAGATTAATTCTAATGAATTTTTGCGATACGCACAACGTGATAGATAATTCAATAGGAATTTTGAGAAGCTAGGGGTGTTTATCCCCTTGGTGGTCCTTCATTCTGTAATTTTCAACACTTCAACAAAAATAAAGAATGTGTAGTGCACCTTTAAGTACGTAAAAGTTATCCCACGCCCGTTTCCTTGAAAACGGGAACCGTAAAAAATTGGGACGCAATTTTGTAATAAATGTGTACAAAATTATTCAATAGTTTTTTAGTGTGCCATAAATGCTGTTGTAGCTTTTAGTTCATTAAACAACTCCTCGACCCGATTTCCATATTCCTCGTTTTTGAAAAAAAGGACAATAACTTCCACTCTTTCTGATTCAGTTGAATACACCATAATGATACATTTTAAAGTCAACAATTTTTAAACACTTTAACTACGACAGGTATCTAGCAACCAAGTACTTAACCTTATTTAAACGTGATGAAAGAAACCCGATAATTTTTTCCTCACTAAAATGAGCCTAAAAAATCTGCAAATCGGCAAAAATAGCGAATTCATTTGAAGGAATTTACTTCAATAATACCTACATGAGTTTTGAAGTACAATTAAATGGATTTTTGCATTTTTCGTCCCATATTATTGTTGAAGTTTCAACGCTTCATGTTTTTTAAAAGAGTGGATCGACTTTCGAAAACTAAGCAGCACTGTAAAAGAAATGACACACCCCTTCTAATGAGGCATCACTTTACCCCCCTTCTCATTAGATTTTTTTTTGGGATGACACCTCTATTTAGGGGGTTGAAGGTTTTACGATGATTTTTCCGTCAAAATGTGTCCCCCTGACAAACAATCTTGACGTGTTTTTGGATTTTGCCGAAAAAAAATATCCCACCCTGTAATGCCTTGCGGTACGTTTTCGATGGGCCACTCTGTATAGTTATGTATTACCATCACAAAAATACAGAAAGCATCGGCGAGGAGGACAACCCAACGGCCGGCCCCAACGTTTACAATATTAAATGCGAGATTAAATGGTGTAACACTTGCAATGAAATCACACTCAAATATACATACACCAGAATTAGTATTATATAAAAAAGATTAATAGTTGGTACAACATTATAGCAGTCCAAATGAAATAAACACACCAATAAATGTTGAATAGAAATTCACCTGCCTTTTCTTGAAACAAACGCACCGGTCGGAGATCGTAGAATCAATCCTATTCAGAACCTCACTACTCAATAACTATTATAGCAGTCCAACTATTAACTATTATAGCAGTCCAAATCAAATAAACACACCAATAAATGTTGAATAGAAATTCACCTGCCTTTTCTTGAAACATACGCACCGGTCGGTGATCGTAGAATCAATCCTATTCAGAACACTACTCAATAAGATTTAGCACTAAATCGTTGAAAAAAACCGCAATATTTTTATCTGTACTTCTCAAGCTTATGCTGGCACGAATGGGAAATTGATACCTCTAAGTACCAAAACTGAATGCCGATATTTTTCAAATTTGTTCCCTTCCTTTCAACAGGTAGTCAGGATTCATTAGGGCATATTTACTAGCGGAGATTATACTCAAATTCTCAGGAATTTGAGGTCGTTAAGGAGATATTCAAATGAACGATTTGTTCGGATTCTTCCAACATTTTGAGGTTCTGAATAAAAAAATAAAAAGTGGTGTTTTTCACCTAGAGAAAGACAACGGACTACCCTCTTGAAAGTAATCAACAATCTTGCAAGAAGCAGAGATGAGTCAGACGTCACCATTTGATCAAATCGAAGCTTTCGATCTAGTTAATTTCGATTCGCTCACTGCCAAGGTCAAGTTCATAGGATTCGATGACAGTTCTCTGAAAAAGATGACCAGTTATCTCACAGGCCGATGACAGAGGGTCAAACTGGATGACAATTCACAATCATCCCTAAAATAAAATTCTTCAAGTGTACCACAGGGAAGCATTTCAGGGCCCTTGATATTTTTTGTGTTTATTTTCGAATAACCCTTTTCATTATCACATTGTCTGTATTAGATATTATTGTTCATGTTATAATACATTATATTATGTATATCTTAGTCATGAAATATAATAAAAAGTATTTGCATTTGCCCACAAATACAACTTTTAATTCGAATTAACATGACGCAATCGTATGAAAACTAATGTTAGTAAGTTTCTAACAAACATAAATATAATAATAATAAAAGCAATCAATGAATCATCTCACAACTCTATCTATTTGGTTATTCTGGTCTCACGCTAATAAAATGGGTGTAACCGCTAACCGCTCCACCTCAGAAGATCAAGAACCACTCCGATTCTCCAGGTAGGCTTAATTCAATACCCGTCGTGGTATTAGCCAGAGGAGTAGTTGTTTTTATGAGAGGTATTTGCCACAATAAGCCTACGTTGTAGGTGTATATGGGAGTAAAGAGGATAAAACATCGGACTGTAGGTAATTTAAAAATATTTCTAAACTGCATTCATATTTCAAACTGAATAAAGTGTTAGACCCGTCGAGCTCAGACCTCACATCCACATGCCGCCACTTTGGAGGCATGCATCCCAAGGCTCGTTCTTCCACCGAACGGCAAAGCTTTGGAACTCGCTGCCTCGGGAGGTGTTCCCTGAGGCATACAAGTTTCAGAAATTCAAGACCACCATTTCCGAGGGGGAAATAACTAGTAATATTTTGTACACCTAATGAAATCAGTGAAGTAATTATCTCTAATGAAAAATAATGAAAAAGTTTTAGGGGGCAATGAAAGATAATTACCATTCAATTACGCGGATACGTTGTATGGACATAATTTAACTCTTATGTATGAAAATAAGATCCAGAAAGTTCTAAACTCATGCCCACGTATGATTTTTGGTGTAGTAGGCGACAACGAGTATCAACTAAATTGAAGGAGAACAGGAGAACAGGAGAGTGGTTCATTTTAGAACCTCGTCATAATATAATTTCCAAATACATACCCAATACATACTAATTCAGCCATTTTGACTCGAAATTCACAATATATACTAATTCGATCATTCTGAATCGATTGGCGTCTGCAGAATTGGTCGATCTCCAACCGTTCTCGAGTTGGTCAGCTCTAAATCAGTTTTTAGATGGTTTTTTTGCCGCCAAAAATATTTCTGATGAGTTTTTGACATTTTCGTTGATTCGGAATCAGCACGTCAAAATATGTTCGAGGACAAAAAATTTAAATTCGAAAAATGAAAAATAAAAATGTTCAAAAAAGTATCTACCATATGATATTCGACTTTTTTGTCCGCCGATTTTTTTCATTCAAATTCCCAGTATGTACTAATTCGGGCATTCTGAATCGATTGGCGTTCGCAGAATTCGTCTAACTCTAACTGTTCTCGAGTTGGTCAGCTCTAAATCAGTTTTTAAATGTTTTTTTTGCCGCCAAAAATATTTCTGATGAGTTTTTGACATTTTCGTTCAAAGATTCGGAATCAGCACGTCAAAATATGTTCGAAGACAAAAAATTTAAATTCGAAAAATGAAAAATAAAAATGTTCAAAAAAGTATCTATCATATGATACTCGACTTTTTTGTCCGCCGATTTTTTTCATTCAAATTCCCAGTATGTACTAATTCGGGCATTCTGAATCGATTGGCGTTCGCAGAATTCGTCTAACTCTAACTGTTCTCGAGTTGGTCAGCTCTAAATAAGTTTTTAAATGTTTTTTTTGCCGCCAAAAATATTTCTGATGAGTTTTTGACATTTTCGTTCAAAGATTCAGAATCAGCACGTCAAAATACGTTCGAGGACAAAAATTTGAAATTCGAAAAAAAAAATTAAAAATCTCAGAAAATTTGATTTTTTACCTTATACACCCTTTTCCGGCTAAATCTTATATCTGAGCATATAAAAATCATATATTATCGGAACAAGCATGAAATTTTACGTATAAAGTGCAAATTTCAAGTCGATGTGACGACTTAGTAATTTTCATGATTTTTAGGGGTAAACCCCTTGCAACTTTTTTCGGGTAAATTTTATTTTTTTAATTGACTCGAAACTCACAATATATACTAATTCGACCACTCTGAATCGATTGGCGTGCGCAGAATTTGTCTATCTCCAACCGTCCTCCAGTTGGTCAGCTCTAAATCAGTTTTTAAATGGTTTTTTTGCCGCCAAATATATTTCTGATGAGTTTTTGACATTTTCGTTCAAAGATTCGGAATCAGCACGTCGAAATACGTTCTGGGATAAAAATTTGAAATTCGAAAAAAAATAAATAAAAATTTCAGAAAATTAGATTTTTTACCTTAAATACCCTTTTCCGGCTAAATCTGATATCTGAGCACATAAAAATCAAATATTTTCGGAACAAGCATGAAATTTTACGTATAAAGTGCAAATTTCAAGTCGATGTGACGACTTAGTTTTCATGTAAATTTTCAGGTAAATTTTATTTTTTTTATTGACTCGAAACTCACAATCTATACTATTTCGACCATTCTAAATCGATTGGCGTCCGCAGAATTTGTCTATCTCCAACCGTCCTCGAGTTGTTTAGCTCTAAATCAGTTGTTAAATGGTTTTTTTGCCGCCAAAAATATTTCTGATGAGTTTTCGACATTTTCGTTCAAAGATTCGGACAATACAGGATTTTCCTTTCCGTGGAAACCAGAAATAAATATATATATATATATATATATATATATATATATTAGGCAGACATTTTTGTATGAATCAATTTTCACCCCTTCCGTTTCAGTCATTGAAAAGGACTCATTGTCAATCATGGGCGCCGCCACTTGAAGGCAAGGGGGGGCGGCCACCCTTTCCCTGGATTTTAGCCTTTTCAGTCCAAACGTAATAAACGTGAATTGCGAAGATTTAAAATAAGAGCTAAAAGCTTCGATATTCCATAAAGGTTATATAGGTAACACGAAAAATTGGACTGTTGCGCCACTGGTGTTCCAGTTCGGGTAACTTCGGACATAATATGGCCGCTGTCTTCACACCATTCACATTTAAAAGACAAGGTAGAAGGAAACTTCTCCCACTTCCCGTGTAAAATACATTGTTTTTCTCACTATCAACACTGCTATTCATCAAAAGAAAAATCTGTTTAGCAAAATTAGGTAGTAAAGTATAGGTAGGTCTTTGCGTTAGAGATCGACCGATACCGATATTCATTGGCCGATTATCGTATCGGCCGATAGACCGATACACTTTTTTATTGAAAAAAAAAACCCTCACACATATTTTGGTTTTACAAGTTTTTGCTACATACCCGAATCTGTTATCTGATAAAATTTCAATGGGTGGTTCATCGACAGATGGTATTTCATATTGGACGTGTCGACCGTTTTTCCTTTGGCACCCAATGAAACAGATTTTTGGAAATGCAAATTTCACTTTCGTTTTTCTCATCGTTTTTAATATTTCATCATGCCATAAAGGCCTTGTTTTTGGCATTTTGTAATAACATACATACAATAATAATAATACTTGCTTAGTTTACTTCGAACAAACACCATAATATACTTTTACTCCTACCCCTATAGAAAGTACATACTTTCCTCCCTCAGACCAGGGAGGAAACTCATACTTTTCCTCTCCCTTATTTCAAGTAAGTTGTAAACGATGAAACTTGTGAATATAATTGTTTCCGTAATTTCTAGAACATCTTATATATTCTGTATTCTGGTAAAAATCAAACATGAATGTTACTTCTACTTTAGTTCTTTAATAGCTATTTGTGTATTTAGAGCGCAAAGTGATTGCTCTTAGAAAAAAATGATCGACACTTCATTCAAATAGGCATATAACATTACTTATGAGAAAATCACTCAATAGCAATCCGAAATGTATAAGCTATCTGAATGTCCAATAATTCAAATCACTAAAAAAAAAAGTTGAATAAACGTTCTTAAAAAAACAAGTTGCAATTGCCAGGAGCTAAACCCGGGACCTTCGGATTACAAGCCCAAGACGCTAGCCATTGCACCACCGCAGATTCTTATATGTACATGACTGTATTGTCCATACTTTCCATCATGCAAGTATACGTCCGTTTTAGACAAAAGCAGTTAAGATGCGTTTTAAATTTACAAAAAAAGGTTCATTAAGTAGGTAGGAGGAAAAATCATATGTATTACATGGGAGTAAAGTGCCTTTTCCTCCCTAGTAATACAAATAGCTATTTCCCGCTGCCGACACTGTATATAGTCCATACATATGCTTAGCAACAAAACAGGTAAATGGCCTATATCATTCGTTTACTAATTCATTTTGACAACGGAATGCAAATAGTGTCACTTATATACATGCCTAGGGTAATGATGACTTTGACTTTGACTTCGACTTCGACTTCGACTTCGACTTCGACTTCGACTTCGACTTCGACTTCGACTTCGACTTCGACTTCGACTTCGACTTCGACTTCGACTTCGACTTCGACTTCGACATCGACTTCGACTTTGACTTTGACTTCATTTATATCATATCAATTTTTAGGTTATGAAACTTTTTGAATATCATTGTTGTCAGTTTATTCGGTAACATAGTTACGCACACAAGCAACTTAGAATGAAATAGCGGAACGAATAATAATGAAGGAAGGGTAAGAAAACAAACTTCAATCCAGGCAAATTTTGAGAAAAATCAACAACAGCGGGAAAAACGTAATAAGTAGCACGTAATATATCGACTGTTAGCATCCTCGGCAAACGCCAAGCCTCGGCTTTGCCTCGGCTCGTACTCGCTCACCTCGAATGTTAACACGTCTTTACATTCCTTGTTACTTTAATAACTATTAAAAACAGTTAAACACTTTGGCATATACTCCATCCTATAAACAGTACTAAAAGGTTCAATTTAAAATTATCACCAAATGACAGAAGACTAATACATATTACTTAGTACCGGTAGAAGCGTGCGTCCAGCAATAATGAGAAATTTCCCAGCGAGACACTACGAACTACCATGGAAAGAAACGAACGGCCGATTGGCCGATATATCGGCATATATGTATTTGAAATATCGGTATCGGACGATTATCGGTATCGGCTGAAATTTCTATATCGGTCGATCTCTACTTTGAATAGTTGCATAGTGTGCTTCTTTCAATTTGAAACGCCACTGTATCTAGATATACAGGGTGTCCCAGGGTTAAACCGCCAATCGTTCAGCATCGGTTTTTTAGGTGAAAACAAGATTTTTTTTTCATATCAGCATGTGTCCCAACTTGCTTCGTTTTCAAGACACAGGGTGTCAAAATTTTTACAAAATATATATATTTTTTTATTCCAAGTACTTTCAAATAAGCCTTTTATTACCGCAAATAAGCATGCCAGCTTTATCAAAATCAGCCATAAAGTTTTTGAGTAATGAAAAACTGATTTTTTTCTTAAAACTTTGACACCCTGTACGTCGAAAAAGAAGCAAGTTGGGACACATGCTGATATGAAGAAAATGTTTTATTTTTACCTAAAAAATCGATACTGCGATCAAGCACCCCTCGCTTTTTTTACATTTGAGAAATTAAATTGTCAATTCTTTTTTACAGTCCATGGGAAGTAACGCGTGTTCTATAGTTTTTTAAACAATTTTTTTTTACTAAAAAATCGAAATCTTCGACCCCGAAAACCATACCAATTTTGAATCGAATCTGACCATAATCACATTATTCGTCCATCATCTTGGGCCGCCATCTTGAATTCATAAATTTTTACGAAAAATTCATAATCTCTGACCCTGAAAACCCTCACTAATTTTGGATCGAATCAGACCATAATGACATCTTGGAGCTGCCATGTTTAATTTATGAATTTTGACAGAAAATTCGAAATATACGACCTAAAAAAACCTCACATACCAATTTTGAATGGAATCGGACCATTATCACAAATCTCGTCCGCCATCTTGGAGCCGCCATTTTGTTTTTTATAACGAAAAAAAAATGTCATGTTGCATTGTCACCGGAACTATGAACACCTGCCAAATGGAAATGGGTGAAAATCACGCCCTAACGAGTCAGTTACAAACATACAATACAAGTGAAGCTAATATAAAGCGTGTAAAAAATATATTTGATTTGAAAAAACTCAATATTTATGACAACTGTCAATGAGACAGTTTTCCGTTCTCCCAAAACCCGTAAGAACTATTACGGACGGCTTCAGGTGTTTTATCATTCTTGTTCAGCATTTCTGGATTCGTGATGTTCAATGTATTCTTATTATGGCGAAGGACAATTTGCCCATCCGCCAAAAATTCGAACTTTGATTCGATTTTTTTGTGGCTGAAATCGCGTTTTTTTCAGGAACTTGAAAAGCAAAACCTCACCTAACTAAAACATTTCTAAGATCCAAAATGTAAATATGTTAATAAGTACAGAAGAATTGCTCGTTTAAAGATGTAAGATAAAAAAATAAAGAATTATTAACGGAAATGAGAACTTATACCTACGCAAAATGTACTGTACATATTTGTTATCAATAAAGGATATAAGTTTCTGTTGATAACATATATTAACAAACCATGCACACTCAAGTTCTCCATTTCCTGGAAAATACATAGGTATGGTACAATGACGCAAATACTTTTTTTATAGCATTATGTATATATGATAGGTATATAGAATATTTTCATTTGTACCTACCTACCTTTAAAAGGAAACTTTATTTAAATATAATAAAAAAAATAATGTATATATTAGACCTCAAATAAACTTACACGAGTTTTAATGGGGAGTAGCGAGGGGAGTAAGTACAGGAAATTCTTACCCCCAGTCGCAAGTTTTCAAAAGTTTTGAAGGTACATACTGATACAGTAAATACCTGTTATCCATTTCTGCCCAAAAAAATCCTATAGACGACCCTGTCCAATTCCCGTTCATCGAATGTAACCGCAAATGCATAATGATACGGCGAGATTAATTTGTTTAACTACTGTAATGAGTAATGCATACGATAAGTGAAAAATAGGTAGGTAGGTACCTACTGACAATTATTTTTAAAATATTACTAATCGCAGCATTGGCGAAACTTTTGCGATGAATGGAAATGCAAGTGGGTATTCTGCCCTCGGTTAATAGATATCTTCAAAAACAATTCGAGGATTTCAAGGCTAAAGTCGGGACAAAATAACAAAACAATAAATAAACGTACCTGCTATTCTAACTGCAATCCTGCTTTGACACACACGAAAACGTAGTTCATTCATTTCATACCATATCACATTTTCGAAATCAACACTAATCATATCACTAGAATGTTTTTAACACAACATTTTTGACAAATATATCTGATGCACTTGCACTTGTTTTGGATAAATCCGCGGAGTATCTGGATTTTCACCGTGGTTCGAAGAAGCGCATGCGTCTACTCAACATAATGAGCTTTTTTGGGGGGTTTCAAATTGCTTGAGTCAAAACCGCGATCAAAGGATTATAAATACATAATTGGACTATTGAACAGGCTCATCTATTTTTTGAACAATACCCATTAGGTGCAATATTTAAATTTTCACACCTATACTTGACAGCCTTGAAATAAATTAGTTCGACAGACACGAGGAGACAAACTTGCAATACTAAAAATAATTTAAAATGAAATTTTACAAACCGGTGTTAACACACTTTGTGTGATTGGCGATGCAAATATTTGTTTTGTTGTTCGTTGCACTCTTGCACTATCGCTATTTGACTTTTACAGAGTGGTAACTGGTAGGTTTGCAACAGACGGAAAGAAGAAGTGTAGCATGACATGTTGACGAAATTTTAATCTAGTTTAAAGGTGGGCAAAATAGATTTCAGCCAGTGGAAAACAATGTTTTCGTTAATGCAAATAGTCAATATTATAATGTATGAAAAAAAAATCGACATATATTATGCAGTAACAAGAAAACCCATTTTTTTAATTATCGTTTATCACCTCTCGCCAAACTGAAAAAATCAACATAACACATCATTATAATAGAAGTTGCAGAAATCGCACTTCCTAAACACACATGTTAAAACAAAACAGAAAACGCCACTATGATTTCAAGGCCGTCTCTTGTTTATTAGGTACGTATAGGTACCAATTTATAAACAAATTTGGATAGAAAATCAAAATTTGTTAAAGTCAAAAAACGGTCCATTAGAGATGCGCGTCGAATTTGCGCTCACGCAAAACCAAATTGCGAGCCTACCAAACACGTTTAGATTATTGATTACACACATTTGACCTTGAAATGTTATTTTAAAGACGAGCCTCTATAGAAAGCGGTCAAATTGTGCCCTTGCGCATCAACCTTGAAAATCATCGAGGATCGTTGTGTCCCTGTACTTGGGTTGGGAATTTGGGATATGGGTAAGCTCGCTGATAGAGCGAACAAAAACGCTCAGGTAGTTATCACATACGTAGGTTAGGTATTCAGTATAAATTCCCGCCCTTTATTTTCGTTCTCATTTATATACAGTGTGTCCACTTTTGAATTGGCGATGAAATAAGAAATTTTTTAGAAAAATGTCGGCATATGTTCCAAAATCTAATTTTGAGTTATATTAAATCTTAAAATCAGTCAGTCATAGGTACCTATACGGTATATACGGAGTAGTGTCCAAAAGTATAGGTAGGTATAGGTAGGTACTTATTTTATTTCCGACAATTTTGAAAATTATAATGAAACGTTTAGAATTACCTAGGTATTAATAATGTTCGGACGCTTTGAGCGGACTGATGAACTGAGGCAGTGTGTTAATTGTTACGAGCAGAATGAAAATAAGTGCTAGATTTCAAAAGACGGGAAATTTGAAAACGCATGTTCGTATTTGTTTATGTAACAAAATAATACAAATCTTAGGTTGTTTCTAAATTCAATACAATAATTTCAAGTGCGTATTCCTGGGGTCAAAATAAGACTTTTTTTCCATAAACATGTGTCCGTAACCGCTTTATTTCTGAGATACCAGGGTGTTGGAATTTAACAAAAATTATAATGATACATATTGTTGTTTTTTCAAATGAATATTATATATTTACTCATAAAAATGGTCCCTTGACTTTCGGTTTAAAAAACAAAATTCATTTCATTGAGACTAACATTAACTATTTTTTGAAAATTAAAGAAAACTTTCATCATGTGAAAAATGTATTTTTATGAGTAATTTGCATGTACCAAAATTAAAAAAAAAAGCCAAAGCGGTTTTAGATATATTGAAAGAACTGATTTTTTTTGTTTTTGTATGTTTTGTAACAATAAATAACAAGAACCTAAAATTCACACATGAATAAATATCCCATGTCACATACCTATAGCTTTATATTGTTGATAGTTCAGAAACCGTTTTAATTTTTAGTCTGTTTCTCTATTTAGTTTTTCTCAGAGAGAATTGAGAATAATGTTTAAAAAAAAAATTGAAGACAAAAAAAAATAAAAAATTTAAACGTGAAAGTTGGAGCGGATTTTGGTTAGTCAGAAATCAACCCTCAATTTGAGAACTACCAACCCTCTGAATTTTGTTTTCTTTAAATAAGTCCATCATAGTAATAAATTCCCCTTCCCTCAAAAAAAAAAAAAATTTTTTAAACAGAAAAGTTGTCGCGGATTTTGGTTAGTCAGAAATCAACCCTCCATTTGAGAACTACCAACCCTCCGAATTTTGTTTTCCTTTAATAAGTCCATCATAGTAAAAAATACCCCTTTCGTCAAAAAAAAATAAAAAATGTAAACATGGAAGATGGAGCGGATTTTGGTTAGTCAGAAATCAACCCTCAATTTGAGAACTACCAACCCTCTGAATTTTGTTTTTTTTAAATAAGTCCACCATAGTAATAAATACCCCTTCCCTCAAAAAAAAAAAAAAATTTTAAACAGAAAAGTTGTCGTGGATTTTGGTCCGTCAGAAATCAACCCTCTATTTGAGAACTACCAACCCTCTGAATTTCGTTTTCCTTAAATGAGTCCATCATATTAAAAAATACACCTTCCGTCAAAAAAAAAAATAAAAAATTTAAACAGAAAAGTTGTCGCGGATTTTGGTCAGTCAGAAATCAACCCTCTATTTGAGAACTACCAACCCTCTGAATTTCGTTTTCCTTAAATGAGTCCATCATAGTAAAAAATACCCCTTCCCTCAAAAAAAAAAAATTGATGAATGTATAGGTTTTTTGTAACATTTCCTTTTAACGCTGTTCCTCATCTGTAGATCCTGAATCGATCTATGAGAAAGTGGAGTGAATGAAATCGGCAACAACCAATGTGAAATGATTATTATGTAATATATGGGAATGAGGTTAATTTTCATATCTGTCATTGAAGAAATCATCTTGAAAAAAATTGGTTTTAGAGTATCTGGTCTGAATATTATATTGTCTTTTTGATATATTGATCAAATTTTTATATCATCTCATCTTTTATTTTTTTGATACGTAATAGTAATAATAATAATTCTCCCTCATAAACACTCGTAGAGTGTACCCAAAGGCATAGCCTATACGGGTAGAGGACGGCTATTATTATTACTTGCCGTGGCGCTCCGGGGCAACTTACTGATTTTTGGAGGCGTATTCACTTTCCAGCTGCAGGAAAACCCGGAAAACCTACAGCACCATCTCGGGTGGCCGGCGTGCTCTCCAAGCTAGCACTAGACGAGATTGGCATCTAGACAACACACAACACACTTGCTTTCAACAAGGACTGAGGTCTGCTTCGATTCCGATATTGGGTTCTTGAAAAAAAATCCCTCGTACATACATCGGGCTCGAACCGACTGAACAGCCTGCGCCTTAGACCACCAGACCACCGGTTGACTTATTATGAAAAATACCGTATTTGAAATATATATATTCCCCATCATCAAGGGATGAGCAGTCTTCCATACTCAAATCATAGGGTGAAAGTTGTATATGATTTGTGCTTTACATTAAATCATTACTAGGAATTTCTGATGGACGAACATTTTTCATGACGGTATTACACAACTACTGCTTCCATCGGGTATATTCGTTGGACCGAAAAGTTCAACTGCCAAATTCTCTGTACAAATGGGATAGTTATAAATAACATTTGGTGAATTCCAGTTTCCTTAAAATTCGATAATCTACTATCACATTCATAATGCACCCATCTTTTAAATATTTATTCGCAATTGACCCAATGACTATTTATGTTGTTCTCAAATTCCTTACATATTAAGACAAAATTCTCTTACATTTGACGAAAAATATAATACTATAACTTCTTGAGGTTTTCTGGAAAATGGTTGGAGTTGAAAGGATCGATTAAATCTTTTTCATTGAAGTTTTCTGCTGTTAATTTATCTAGGAAATACATTATTACCAATAACACGCCTTCAGAAGGCAAATTAATTGTTTCATGAAAAGACGTACTGGAATTCCACCCGCATTCGTTAACTGACTTGAAAGAAGCATACAGCGCTCTAGGATTCATTATATTTTTTTACAAATGTTTTGAAATTGTCCAAATATTCCTTACATTCAGTTTCAGTTGTTCCGTAAGGATTAAAAACCTTGAGACTGTTATTTTTGAAGAAGTATGGTTTCCGGGCTTTGAGGCTGTGGTCGGTTCACCTCTGTGGAGGCGGTTCCTTTGAACGTTTCGCTCACAACTGCGGTGAGCATCTTCATCTTGGATGTTTTGTCTTCTTGAAGAGCGACGTGAAACTCATCATCAGACAATATCCAAGCTGAAGATGCTCATCGTAGTTGTGAGCGAAACGTCCAAAAGCAACCGCCTCCAAGGAGGTGAACCGACCACGGCCTCAAGGCGCGGAAACCATACTTTATCCTATGATGTTGAATAACTTCGTAGATACGCCAGTATTTTTGTCAAAGGAGTTGTATTCAGTGGAAAATAAAAACTCATCACCCTTCACGAATGGATAATATTTGATTATTTGATAAAGTAATGTATATTATTCTGCTTCTCTTGATAATTGTTCACATCCACTGACCTATAATTTTTTATTTATTTTATTATAGATCAGTGGTCACCATAGAAATTATAATATATATACTTAGTAATACTAGTATATACTTAGAAGTAGTAAGTATATACTTAGTAAGTATATATATTATAATTTCTATGGTGGTCACATCAAAGTTATCAATAGGGAGAGAGCTGAATTAGAGCGATGATTGCGAAAGCTGTTCCATTCGCGAAATGGTGGCGCTAAAAATTTAGGCGCGAAACAATATTCACGAAATGCGTTTCCGTTAGGTGGCGCTAAAAACTTGAACGCGAAACAATATAATGGTGATCAAACTGCTAAATTCCATAAGAGATCATAGTGTTCCATTTCAGTCTCATTCAAAATTGAATGAAGTACTTGAGATGTCAACAGTTGAAATGATTTTTCAGACATTTTTATCCACGACGACATTGCCATGTCTTACACAACTCTTTTTTTTTTTGAATAGAAAATAAAGAAACTTTGTCTTTGGTACTATTGATGGTACATTCAGCATTGCAGCACTGAGCAAATACGCTTAGTAATGGAACTTCATATTACCGCTTCTGGCAAGAAAGATTGATGACTGATCTACATTGTATCAGTTCAACCAAATTATTATAGATGTCGCACCCTTCGCGCAGACTGCGAATTCCTTTTATTCAAGAGAGACTAGAGAGAGAGATGGAGACCAGAGAGTGAGATGTGAGACGAGATTTGACGAGAAGTAAACAATTATTCTTTTAACAAATATATTTATTTCAGATTTGAGTGTTCCCGTATCGTATAGGTATAATTCAGTAATGAGATGTATAGTAGATTAGTGACGAATCAAAATATAGAATTTTGTGTTTGAATATTTGTTTTGACCGCCGATTAACGGAAGCCGGAAACCATCAAAATGTCTGGGGAAGGATCAAGTAAAGATTCAACCACACTGAAAACTCCCATGGTTTATATTTGCGGAGGTAAGGATGCTCATCCATATATTAATAAAGCCATCATTCAAAGAGAAATCAAACCATGCATTATTTCAGAATGTCATACCGAAAATGAAATAAGGCCAAGGGATCCAATCCGTTGCAGAGAATGTGGTTATCGTATCATGTACAAGAAACGAACGAAGAGGTGTAAGTACTTCTTTCATTCAATTTCTAATATAAAAAGTAGGGTTCAGATTCAGAGACTGACTACGTTTATCTCATAACTTTGGATCCGCTCAAAATGGGTTTGACTTGACTGGATTCCGAAAGGATTAGGGATGAGGTTTCGTATATTTTCAACACCAATTCGTAAATCAATTCGCAGAACACAAGAAATTTTACTTTACGAAATTCGACAAATTGCTGTGAAGTTGGGTTTTTTTAATTGGATTGAAGCATAGGATTCCTCGATCCGCTTATATATTGCGACATAAAAGGAAGTGTGATTTAACTTGCCTCAATGCTATCGAATTTGAAGCGGATAAAGACCGTCGAGATAAACATAGTCACTGTCTGAAAATATTCGATTTGAGAGATTGGCATTTGGATTCATGCTTGGGCCTTGTGACAGAGAGATCCTAGGGTCGGTTTCCGGCAGGGGCAAGGTTTTTTTTCATTTACCGTTTTCCGAACTACAATTACAATTTAGTTTCCATGAATTTGTGAATTTTTCTAATAGATTATTTTTCCTTACAGTGGTTGTTTTTGATGCCAGATGAAAATATAATCCATGTGCCAGTGCAAGATGAGATCTACAGGTTTATTATAAATATCTTGTTATTTTACTGATTGAGCTGTCAATATGATGAAATAAAATATTCTTTTTTATATATGTTGTTACAAAATTAAACTTTTTATTGCAAAATTGGCATTGGATATATTTTAGACTGTATGACTGCCGTCCTGAGCAAAAAGCTGTATCTGCAAAAACTCTTGAGCTGAGATTCTGTAGTTGCTGGCATTTTCCTTTCAATTATTGTATCCTTATTTAGAACAGCTAGCAAGTTTATGAAAATTGGGAATATCAAGTGTTTGTAGCTTAAGAACTGAAAACTGTAACCAAAAAATGAATTTTCGTAGCAACTACCTCGTGCGCAATGCACCAATGCTGTATAAGTATTCTTATAAGACGGTTATACCCGAGGTAAGACAACCAATAGATGGAAAGCATTAAATAGATTATTGGCTGGTTTTCTCAACAGCATGGGGCATGACAAAAATATGTACTTGGAGCAAATATATGACTTGCAGACACTTCAGAAATCTGGTAAACATTGGAAACCTCGATTTTCAGAAATATATGTAATTCAATCAAAGTTTGATTTGAAATAAAACATAACCTTGTTATTACTGATACTAGATCCAAAACCCAGTCATTCTCAAATATTTTAATATTTGTGTTATAAATTTAAATTGAAAAAAAATGTCAGAACAAATTTGTCATAATCAGGTTAGCGTTAATGATAAATAGCCTAAAACTACGAACTACGACTCGGCTCTACAATTCAGGTAATTGAATAAAAAAAATCAATATTTGTACAGATCATGGCTGATTGGCTGAGAGTTGTATTGGTGCCCCTGATTTCATGTCAATAACGCCAATGGAATGGCACCAATGCGTAATGCGTGATTTGTTATTGTTACTTGTTAGAGAGATTTGAAATTTTCAAGTTGTTTCTGTTTGGTTTTTAGTTTCCAGTTCTATCCATTTGAGGCACCTCAACAAGTTTTTTCTTTTGGGAAACTGACGAAACTTAATTTTGTTATTCTTTCGTGAATCACTTTTACAGTGTTTGTAAGACACCTTGTCATATTTTCTAGCTGCCGAATTTATGTCTCTATATTTTATTACTATTAAGTTACACGTAACATTAATTAATCAACTTCGACAAGCATTAATGGAAACAGATTACAGAAATTTCAAATTATGCACGCTGATGTTGATTGTTGATGCCATTGACGTAATTGACAATATTGACATAAAATCAGGGGCTCCAACACAAATTTCAGCCAATCAGCCATGATCTTTACAAATATTGATTTTTTTGATTCAATTATCTGAATTGTAGAGCCGAGTCGTAGTTTTAGGCTATTTATCATTAACGCTAACCTGATTATGACCTCAGAGCAATAATAAACATAGAGATGCCCTCTCTATTCAAACATAACAGATTTGTAGACAACCAGATGTCCATCTCTCTCAACAATGAAATATTGTCAAGGGGACTGAGGGGATGTAAACATTCAATTCAGAGGACAATGCAACTAGATGCGTTAGTTGGAGGACAAATGTAAATATAAACAAGGTAATGTTGGCTTAAAAAACAAGGATAGAAAGGCATCTCTATGTTTATATTTGCTCGGAGATTATGACAAATTTGTTCTGAAAATTCCCTTCCCAAGTGATAGAAAATTTCAAAATTTTGTGGGTTGGCAACTTGACCCCGAAGTCTCCTATTTAACACTTGAAATGCTGACGTTTGTCACTTGTCAGTTTATCAATATTCAGTGTTTCAAACATTTAAAAATAAAATGTAATACCAACGTGACAACAAAAAAACGATCACCGATAGCCTGTGAAATTTGTCAGTTGTAGGACTGAAATTCCAAGGATTATAGATGAGAGTGAATTGTCCTTGCTGAAATCCAACGTTTCCAGATCTGCTACACGCGCTCTGTGATTGGTCACTGAAGTGGCGGGAAGTTTAAATGACAAATCATTAGCCGATCTAACCTAGCTTGCAAGTTGAGAAAATTGCGAAAATTGTTAGAGGTGATGAGTTGAAAATGCCTGAATTATTAGCCAAACCTGACCTGACTAACCTAGCTTGCAAGTTGAGAATTGTGAAAATACAGCTACAGCACACCCATGTAAAAATTGGCAAAGTTGGATTTCAGACGCTCATGGAATTTCTACTTTCACTTTCTATCCTACA
This sequence comes from Chrysolina haemoptera, assembly GCA_958298965.1. NCBI lineage: Eukaryota > Metazoa > Arthropoda > Insecta > Coleoptera > Chrysomelidae > Chrysolina > Chrysolina haemoptera. Next base: position 41,179,781 of record OY282587.1, on the reverse strand, counting down.
TAGTTCGTATGTACGCAACAAGCGTTTAGCGACAGCACGGATATTTTGGCTGGCGAGAATATTGACAGTATCATAACCTCCAAATTGGCAGCTTCCTTGGTCTGATTTCTCAAAAACACATAAAAAAGTAATTTTTCACAGTTTTCAACAATTCTGCCTTCCTCAAAACCCGTAAATCGCAATTTTTCACATTGTTTTCAACCATTCAGTCTTCAGTCTAGTGTCAATATGCTCGCCAGCCACTCGCCGCTAGTCGTACGTATACGTTATGTATACGATTCGTACATTCATACAAAACAAATCGTACATAGAAAGAAGAAGAAGTAAGAAGTATCCATAATTATTATTTGATTTTGATTTTATTATTTATTATTTTTATTTGAATATACAGACAACATAATGAGGTCTGTGTTTGAATAATAATCGTTTGGTATAAATAATAATTATATTGCTGTGTTCTTGTTTGTTGTTTGGCAATGGAATCAATCTATTGTAAGGAATGTAGGACACAGTTCAGCACTCTGCAATATCTCAGAAACCATGTTAGGAAGTTTCATCCTACTAAAATTAATGAACTAGCCCCATATAAAAGAAGTGGAAAGGTATATAAGTATACCTGTGATGCATGCAGTAAGAATTTCAATCATGAAAACAGTTTTGCACGCCATCAAAGAAAATGTATCAATTTGCCTGCAAAAGAACCAAAGAGATTAGTAAATTCTACATGTCCCTTATGTCGGGAGAAAATATTGAGGGACCAATTCGAGAGACATTTGGAGAATTCTCATGACTTGAAGTTGATTAAGGAAAATCTTGAATTTCCATCTTATGATGATTTTTTGGAATGGAAAAGCGATATAGAATTCACAGAAAAAACACATTTTGTAAAGATTAGTGGAACGAAAAAAAGCTCCAGATCGGAGAAACAATATTTTCATTGTCATCGCTCGGGACATTTTCACTCGAAGAGCACCGGAAAGAGACAGATGATGCAAAGCAGCCAAAAAATGAATTCAAATTGTCCTGCTTCCATTAAAGTTACCTTGGATATCATTACTGATACATGTAAAATTGTTTATTCAAAAACGCATGTTGGCCATGAAAGCGAATTAACTCAGAAGCATTGTAAAGCTTTGGCTGCTAACATTGCTCAGAATATACCCCTCAAAGATATTTTGGATGAGGTAAGTGAACAAAAAATATAATAAGTAATAATTTTACAGGGTGGGTTATGGAGATAGTGTATGGTGAATTCGCCAGTAAGCAGGACACTACCAGTAGTTGACATACAAAATTTGAAATAGCCTCAAAATAACAAAGAAAATTTCCTCAAGTAAAAAAGAATATAGACCAAGCTATAGAAGTTTTTCAAAATAAAAGACGCAAGTGGCCTATGCTAATTTTCATAAGATAGTTCTTTAATGAAAACCCCGGTTTTCGCCCCAGCAAAATCACTTTGTGGAATTTTTTAAACAAGAAATTGTGAAAAAGATTACTACTTTTTTGGTTTTTTGCAAATTTTCCCAAAATTATTGAAAGAATCGTTTTACAGTCAATGGAACTTTTGCAGAGAATTATTAAACCTACAAAATGGTTTTTTGTACGACCGGATCGGTGCATTTTTGTCTAAGAAAACGTGTGTCCTAACACTCCTAACTTGCTTCGTTTCCGAGTAATAGGGTGTCAAAAGTTTAATAAAAAATCGGTTTTTCATGAATTACTCAAAATTCTTCACGTCTATTGTGATTAAACTTCGTGTGCTTCTTGGTAGTAACAGGGGGCTTCTTTTCATGAAATCAGATTTTTAATTTGATTTCCAGTGGCGTCGCAGTTGATTCTCTGTTACTCGGAAACGAAGCAAGTCAGGACATATGTTTATATGAACTTTTTTTCTTAAAATGTGACAAGGAATCTCCTCCTGAAATTAATGACATCATTCAAGATACACCCTGTATATTAGAATCTTGCGCACATGTATTTAGATATAAACCAATCTTTCAACTTTTAAATTTTGAAGTATTTTTACCGAATATTTCCTAATATAATGAAGGGATCGCAAATTTTTGCATCAAACTTTTATACCCTTTGTTTCAGAAAAGAAGTGAACAACAAATAAAATGGGAAATAGCTGATTCAATATCATCAGACGATGAAGATAAAAAATTTCAAATTGATGATATGGTTGATGATGATTTTCAAAAACAAATACTAGTGACACAATTGACTAGTAATAAAATAAGTGGAAAACAATTGTTTGAAAAAAAACAGGAATTGTCGAAGGAATTCAATGGTTTGATCAATTATGTTGACTCTGCCGAGGAATTAGAAATTTTGAAAAAATGCATTAGGCCTCTCAAGGTTATCATTGATGCATTGCGCTTGTCCAAAAAGAATGTTGCCAACTTTAGATCAAAATCTGTGCAACATTGGGAACCCACAAGTAAATAAATTCTGCAGCCTTCATTCAACAACAAAGGAAAATAATTTGAGAAAAACTATTACAAAACCCGCTGCAAAGTACATCAGGGTCAATCATATTTTGACAGCTTCTACACGATTTATTATTCAAAATATTGAGAATTCTGGAAGAAAAAGAAAAGATATAGGGTTTGTTCTGAACCCCCAGAAAATAGCAAAATTAGCATATGCGGTGCTACAATGTAACAAATTCTGATTAGAAAAATAATAACCAACGTGTCAAGGTCATTGAATGCAGTCACCCAGGAGCTTTACAACTCACAAATATCTTTTTCTACAACTGCTATGAAAAGTAGACGATTTCTTATAGCTTACTTACTTTCAAAACCATGTTTTGCTAATACTGTGGATAATATCATTTCTCACGGCACTTTGCCCACAGCACATATACATTTATATGGAGAATCAACAAATATCGACAAAGACTAGTTGGCTACTGTTCAGCTTTGAATAGTTGTCACAGCTGTCAAGAACTGTCCGATTACCTAGAGAAGTTCTTTAAATTCTCAAGTTAGTTTTTATTCGTGTTTTGAAAAAGAAGTAAACTATTTTCATAATTTCTTTCGTGTTTTTCCTCGAATTAACATAGCTTTTTATAGTTGATTGAAATATTCTATTTCAAATTTTGTTAGATACGTATATGTACTTGACATCCTGTAAAAAAAAACGAAACATTACAAACAGTATTGATAGAAAGTTTGATTTTGTGGAGGAAATTCGATTCTTGACATGATTTTTTGGATTTGTAACCATCCACAAAATCAAACTTTTAATCAATATGTATATGTACTATTGAATAAATGAAAAGACACGAACTTTCCCCACTTGTTGCACAATATACTATTATTTATTTACATATGTATCAAAGTAATTTCATAACAAATAGTAGAAACAGACTCTTAGATTTGATTTTTTCGTCTAGATTTATTGAAAGCCACTGATATATTGTTTCCAAGTTGTATGCATCACAAACTCATCGCAATTAGTTGTAGTGCCAGTGAAGGAAAAAACTCCATCATCAAGAATATTACCATGACTTTAAAAAAGCTGGCTATCTAGCAATCAAGAATTTTGATTGACAATTTTGATTGGAATCACCAGAGTTTCTGAATCTGCTAACTTATTTTCTATTTAATCAATGATTCAATAAACTTTTTTGTTCCTGTAAAGTTGTGTAAAACTTCACATTTCCCTGTTTGGTTCAGCCCAGAATTGAAACATCCTGTAAAAAAAAACGAAACATTACAAACAGTATTGATAGAAAGTTTGATTTTGTGGAGGAAATTCGATTCTTGACATGATTTTTTGGATTTGTAACCATCCACAATCTGAAAATAAAAAAAATGTTAATCCAAATTGAAATTAATTAATCCAAACAGGCCCGGACTGGCCAGGTCCGCAGGTCCGCGATGGCGGAGGGCCCCCGGCCCGAGAGGGCCCCATATGACGTACATAAAAATGTTTTTGTCTTGTTAGAAGTTATTTTGTGTCCTTGGTGATGATTTGTTTATATTTTCCAAAAGTAGAACACGCCCATCAAGTGTTTACATCTCGCTGTTTATACGAAAGATTTATACGAGCTTCTGTGTTATGAGTTGAGTTAAGTTGTTGTATCCAGCGATGTGAAGGGAGCCGGGCATGGCAGAGATTCTTCTTCTTTATTTTTAAAAGTTGTGTGGTAGATAGCACGAAAGGCAGTACTACATATAGTGATCTGGAGGGCGAGGCGCTGTGGCATAATTATTATTATTCTCAGTTGACGAAATCTGAAATCTGAGCCCAAAATTCACATGAAATAGATAGGGAAAAAAATCAGCTATTTATGTTTAAAATTACGAGAAGCAATCTGACGTAATATCTCGGTACACGTTCCACAAGTGACGTCACAGATATCTCTACCATGAGCACTGTATGTCGTGACCCAACGACTATCTCTCTCTTGTCTATAATCCTTGGTCATGACCGGGCTTCCGTCAGCTTCCGTAGTATTCACAGAATTCATAATTAAATCTTATGACTAGAACGCGCTTCATGTGTCGTCGGCTACCCTAAACTTGAACAAATCGTGGGCATCCGCAAAGAGGACAACTTTTACTAAGTAAACACATACGTTATCTCTTGTAGTTCCAAGAGGAAACGAGTAGAATCTAGGACGTCTGTCGGTTAAGCTTGCCAGTTTATTTGTAAACAGAGCGGCGTTGTCACGTCACTGTTGAATGTTGATTCTTTATTTTTTCAACACGAGTGTTTGGACGATAAGTAAATATTTATTTATTGATTATATAGTGTTATTAGCCGTTCACCGTACTATATGATGAAGGGTTGTTGGAGAATGTTTCGTTCTCTTCTCGTAATTGGAACTTTTGGTTCCTAATGGACTATATAATCGAAAGTATTTGAAATATTCTTTCTTTTTATTGAATAATTAAAGATTTAAACTAAACGATGACAATATCTTTCTTTTTATTCTCAGATCTCTCTTAGCAACAACTTTTTTTTTTACATAGATACAAAAAAAAAATGACACAAATGAATATACAGCATGTTCAAGAAATTGAATGTGTGATGCTTTAACATGCCGGCCACCTTGAAATATGTCAACAATTTCAACTGAAGAAATCATATAACGACAAAATCAACTGATAATGATAACATCAGCTGCAACTTAATGAATGAGCTGCACAACAGTTTATTGGAAGAACACATATTTTTGAAACTGCTCTTTTAACGATTTCGTCACGGACCCTTATGCTAGCTACTCTTGTAACTCCGTCGTTTCCGGGATGAAGTTGTACGATTCTCCCTAAGGGCCATTGAAGTGGAGAGGGAGTATCTTCTTTTACTAGTACCAAAGCGCCTATCTTCAGATGCTCCTCAGCATTATTTTTCCACTTGACTCGGATTTGCAACTCGCTAATATATTCCTTGTACCACCGAGACCAGAAATGTTGAACAATTTTTTGGAGTCTTTCAAACCGCTTCAACCGGTTCTCAGCTACTTCAGTGTAGATAGGTTCTGGGATCCCTGTTAGACGTCTTCCAACCAGAAAGTGAGAAGGGGTAAGAGGATCTGTTTCTTCTGGATTGGAAGTTAAAGGACAAAGAGGACGGGAATTGAGAATTGATTCAATCTGAGTCAAAACTGTATAGAAATCTTCAAAATTCAAATGTGCATTACCGACAACTCTTTTCAAATGGAATTTTGTTCTTTTTATTCCCGCTTCCCAGATGCCTCCAAAATTAGGTGATCGAGCAGGAATAAAATGCCACGTTATATTTTCAGAAGCTAAAAAATTTGCAATATTCTTTGTATTGTCAGTTAAGAAAGTTTGCAACTTTTTCAGTTCTGCACAAGCCCCTATAAAATTTTTTGCATTGTCCGAATAAATATTGAGTGGTTTCCCGCGTCTGCTAATGAATCGTTTTAAAGTTGCCAAAAATGCTTTGGTGGTCAATTCAGAGACGACTTCAAGATGAATAGCCTTCGTACTCAAACAAATAAATAAGCAAACATATCCTTTGATGAGCTTGGCACCTCTTGTGTTTCGATCTTTTAGTAGAAATGGCCCTGCATAGTCGACACCTGTATTGTAAAACGGGAAATATTGGTTTACCCTACATTCAGGTAAGTTACCCATGATGTATTCTGGAGAAGTTGGTTGAACTTTAAAACATGTAACACATTCTCTCACAACTTTTTTCGCCATGTTACGCCCAGATATAGGCCAAAATCTATCTCTAATATTTGAAAGAAGCATGGTAGGCCCACAGTGCAGTAAACGGATATGTTCATGATGAAAAATAAGTTTCGTAATTTTGTGTTTGGCAGGTAAAATTATTGGATATTTTTTGTTATAATCCACATTGCTTTGTTGCAGCCTACCACCTACACGGATTAAGTTGTTCTCATCTATAAAAGGGTTTAACGAAAGTAGAGGGCTCTTTTTATTTACAACTTTGTTTTGCAATAAACTATCATATTCTTTTTCAAATACTTCTTTTTGGGCAATATTTATTATAACATATAATGCATTTTGTAATTCTTCAGTAGACACTACAGAAGATTGTTTTACTTTATTTTTATTCCTGCAATTAAAAATGAATCTTAGACAAAAGGCAGTAACTCTTTGGAGTTTTCGTAAAGTCGAATATTTATGAATAAAATTGAAATCGTTTATAGTCGTTGCAAAATTTACTGTGCGCTCTTCGGGAATTTCATTCAATGAGTGATATTTTTTTTGGTTCTCAATGTTACTTTTAAACCAGGTTGGACCTGTCCACCATAGAGAGGAATCTAGCAGTTTTTTTACAGATGTTCCACGAGATAATAAATCTGCTGGATTTTCGTTCGATAAGACATGGTGCCAATCTGATATGTTCGAGGACTCTTGAATTTCACTTACACGGTTTGCGACAAATGTTTTCCAGCGATTCGCGGGTGCCTTTATCCATGCCAAAGTGATTGTGGAGTCCGACCACAAAAACACTTTATCAAACTTGATATCGATGGACTCACGAATTTTTTCTATCATTCTCACGAGTAGTAAAGCGCTACATAACTCAAGTCTGGGTAATGTAGTACTTTTCATTGGAGCAACTCTTGATCGCGCGCAAAGCAATCGAGATTGATAAGTACCATCAGATGATCTACATCTCAGATACACGCAACAGCCGTAGGCTTTTTCGCTAGAATCTCCGAAGCCATGAAGCTCCACGCTTTCATATTTATTCATCAACACGTGTCTAGGAATTTGAATGGAATATAATTCTTGTAATTCTGAGCGAAATTTTACCCAAGTATCTTTTATCGTTTCAGGAACTGCCGCGTCCCATGATATTTTTAGTTGCCATAACCGTTGAACTATCAACTTAGCGTTGACAACAATTGGTCCTAAAAGACCCAGAGGATCGAATATTTGCGATAACTCTGATAATATTGTCCTTTTTGTTATGATGTTTTCATCAAAACGTGGTTGTGAATATTGAAACATATCTGAATGAGAATTCCATAAAACACCGAGTGTTTTACATGATTCATTTTCTCCAATTTTTAAAATATTGGATTCTAATTTATCATTCATCTCAAAGTTTTTCAGTAAGTTTGCATCATTGCACCTCCATTTTCTCAAATGGAATCCTGCCTTCGACAGTATGTTCGTGACTTCATGTTGTAACTGTAATAATTCTTGCTTATTATTAGCACCAGCCAAAAAGTCATCGACATAAAAACTATTTTTTATAGATTTTGCGGCCAAAGGAAACCTTTCGCTATTTTCCGTGGCTAACTGGTGGAGACATTTTATAGCTAAGTAAGGAGAAGATGAATTACCGTAAGTGACTGTTTTCAGTTCGAAACATTTCAATTTATGATTTGGATCTGCTCGCCAAAAAATTCGTTGAAAACGCGTTTGAGCTGGATCGATCCAAACCATACGGTACATTTTAGAAATATCTCCTGTCATAACCAAGCTAAATATTCGAAAGCGCAAAAGAATCGCGAATAAGTCATTTTGTAAGGTTGGACCTACATGTTGAACATCATTGAAGGACAAGCCACTATCTGTTTTTAAACTGGCATCAAACACTATACGGACTTTAGTAGTAGTAGATTCTTCGCGTGTTACTGCATGATGGGGCAAATAAAAGTTCAGTTCTTCTTCATCTAAATTTTCAGCGATTTCCTTCATGTGATTCAAAGATAAATATTCATCCATGAATTTTTTATAATCAATTTGTAATGAAGGATTATTTATCAATCTACGTTCTTGAGAATAAAATCGTTGCAATGCATATTCGCGAGATTGACCTAATTTATTCAAATTGTTTTTAAACGGTATGCTCACAATGAATCGACCTTCTTCATCGCGGCGATGAGTATTAGCAAAATGAGATTCACATATTTTATCCGATTCTGATAAAACTAACTTTTTTCCTACTTCTTCAAGCTGCCAAAATTTCATCACTTGATTTTCCAAATTCGCGTTGATATTGCAACAATTTATGGATTTGAGTTTCTCGGTTGAATTGTCTACACTGCCTACTACTACCCAACCTAACTTGGTTTTTCGCAAAAATAAATTAGTGTTTTCTATTCGTACTTTCCCTATACAAAGTATATCCCAAAATACGTTAGATCCCAATATAATATCTATTGGACTTGACTCGAAAAATGTAGGATCAGCTAATATAAAATTTTCGGGAATTTCAACTGGTTTTACGTTCATAGAAATGATAGGTAAATTATCAGTTAACCTCGGAATAACCAGACACTTAACTGCATTTTTATAAGCATTTGCACACGCGTGCATTCGTATATTAGTCATATAATTGATGTTTGTTTTAAGTTGACCTACCCCAGTTACCGAATATTCAATGGGAGTAATCTTCAGATTTAATTTTTTACATAAACTTTCGGTCACAAAGTTGCTCATCGAACCACTATCTAAAAGTGCTCTGAATTGATGCAGCAATCCTTTTGAATCTTCAATGAGTACCACAGCAGTGGATAAAAGAATTTGCGAAGATGTCGCTGCGTTTGAAATGGTTTCGGATACCAAATGCGTACCGGTTTCATTTCTAGATATTTCAGAATTGTTTTCATGCGAGTTTTGAGAAGGTATTGTAAATTCAATGTTTTCGCGATGTGGCTGTTTTGGAGGGGAATTTTTTCGAACCTGTCGTGGATATATATAAAGAAGCGAATTATGTGGTTTTCCACATTTCCTACATTTCGGCGCTACACAAATTTTGGTATTATGATAAGGCTTCAAACAATTCAAACATAAATGATGTTTCTTTGCTTCTTCAATTCTCATAGGCGTAGTCAATTTCGTGAAATCTTGACACCCATAAATTGTATGATTACCCTTGCAATAAAAACATTGCAACTTTACTGCGTCTTCTGAATTTGATGAAGTAGCATGAACGCTCGATTGTGGTCTATGAAAAACCTTATTCTTGGGATCAAATTTATTATTTTCAGTTTTTTGAATCTTATGGGTCTCAAGTTTATCAAGAAATTCACATCGCTTTCTCAGATAATTATTTATATCACATATTTTCTTCTTACCTTCATGTCTGTTACAGTATGCTTCCCATTCTTTGAAGGTAGCATTATCGAATTTATCAACAATTATGGGAATAAGCAAAGTATCCCACTTTTCAGTTTCTTCCCCTAAAGCATTCAAAGATCTCAAATTATTTATCAAAGTATTTAACATTTTCCTCAACTCTTTTGAACACTCTCTATTTAGTTTCGGATAATCAATGATTGCACGAACGTGGGTATTGACGATTTTTTTACTTTGTTCAAAATTTTCCTCTAGAGCACTCCACGCAACAGAATAATTAGAAAAAGTGATCGGGATAGATTCGATTATTTCTAGGGCCTCCCCTACTAAAAATGATCTGAGATAGAATAATTTTTGCAAATTAGAAAGTGCAGCATTTTCATCTATCATAGATTTAAAGGCGTCTCTGAATTCTACCCATTTATTTGCTTGACCATCAAAAACGGGAATACTCATTGGAGGTAATTTTGCCATGTTGAAAGGGATCATAGAATCAAAATTAAAATTGTTATTCCCAGGCATTGGGACTGATTTATTATTTACTTTGAAATCCCTACCGATACTTACACATTCGTTGAGCGAGTTGCGCTCATTACCTTCATTAATTTCTTTTTGAACTTTTGATTCGACAAAACCTTCAGTTCCTGCTTTAGAATTAGCACCTACACTTATTAATTCAGAAATTGTTTTCTCACAGCTTTTTGCCTCATAATTAGATTTTTTATTGTAAAATTTCTGAATTGATTCATCGATTTGAGCTTGTAAAGAATAGTAAAGGCATTCAAATTTTTCCCTTTCATCATCATCTACTTCTGGGGGCTCTGAAATGAACTCTATTTTATTTTGTATTTCATTGAATTGATCTAGAAGTGGTTCTAATTTTACTAATCTAGATTTTAATTCATTGCATGTAATCTCATCGAATGAATCAAGATTGATTTTGCTTAAATAAGTTTTCACTCTTGTCAAATTTGATTTGACAATTTTTCGATTAAACTTCAATTCCGCGAGATCTGTCATCGCTCAGATTGAATCAATTTCGGTTAAAGGAATTGCAAGGAAAGGATATGGATAGAAGGAACTCACTTTCTGGTACTCTACCTTGACTGTTTCTTCTGCTGGCACACGTTGGGGCTAGCTGCTATACTACTCGACTGTTCCAAAAGTTTACTATCCGGCTCGAAGGACCAAAATGTTGGAGAATGTTTCGTTCTCTTCTCGTAATTGGAACTTTTGGTTCCTAATGGATTATATAATCGAAAGTATTTGAAATATTCTTTCTTTTTATTGAATAATTAAAGATTTAAACTAAACGATGACAATATCTTTCTTTTTATTCTCAGATCTCTCTTAGCAACAACTTTTTTTTTTACATAGATACAAAAAAAAAATGACACAAATGAATATACAGCATGTTCAAGAAATTGAATGTGTGATGCTTTAACAAGGGTTTTGTTAAGGATTGTGGTAATTCCTGCAGAAAGGCAAAGAAAAATATGCAATTTCTCATTTTTAAGAAAACCAACCCATTTTCCATCCCTATGATACGCCCATTATTTTATGCGCCGCTACTGTGAAGAGGACATTACAGTGTTGCAGGTTATGCATGATTTGTTCATCCGCCATATTTAAAACGCATTCTAGTCATAAGATATAATTATGAGTTCTGTGGTAGTATTCTTCTGTATTATCAAACAACGGTAGTATCCAATAGTGACAAAACTAATGGAATTCTGTGTGCAATAGAATTCTATTGTCGATAGAAAAAGTGAGATGACATCATGATTGAATTCATGGCAGAGAAAGAGAAAACTGTCGACAATAGAATTCTATGGTACACAGAATCCCACCCCAGAACTAAAGAAAATATGACTGATAGAAAGGCATAATCGACTAAGGCCGGATTTTCATGCATACGATATCCGACGATCCGATGGTACGAAAATGTTCTGATTGGTTGAATTGTTGTCACGCCTACCAATTCAACCAATTAGAACATTTTCGTACCATCGGATGGTACGAAAATGTTCTTGAGTGGTTGAATTGTAATGTGTGCATGAAAATCTGGCCTATGGCTGGATTTCGACATCCGGCGATCCGATGATTCCGATGGAACGAAAATGTTCTTGAGCGGTTGAATTGTCATGTGTGCATGAAAATTCGGCCTGCTTAACCTTGCGTGAACAAATGACTATACTAAACAAGAATAGATAAAGCCGGCTATGGTATATCATAACTTCCAAATTGGCAGCTTCCTTGGTCTGATTTCTCAAAAACACAAAAAAGTAACTTTTCACAATTCTGCCTTCCTCAAAACCCGTTAATCACAATTTTTCACATTTTTTCTTTCTCAAAAAAGGCTGAATGGTGGAAAAATGTGAAAAATTGCGATTTATGGGTTTTGAGGAAGGTAGAATTGTTGAAAACTATGAAAAATTACTTTTTATGAGTTTTTGAGAAATCAGACCAAGGAAGCTGCCAATTTGGAGGTTATAATACTGTCAATATGCTCGCCAGCAAAATATCCGGGTTGTCGCTAGACGCTTGTTGCTTTTCAAAAAGTTTATGTCGATGTTTTCAAACCTTTAACCTCTAATCTCGTGATATAACCCTTAAAAAAATAATGAATGATAAACTTTGATTTCTTTTCTTTGTTAGGAATTGTATATTGAGAGAGTTCTCACTTTTCAGAGTTAGATAGTGATAGTTATTTTATTCAGTTTCAGTGCTTGAATAATGATTAAGGTACAAGTTTTCATTTAAAATTCATAAAAGTTCAAGTTTTTTTGTCAATGAACCTTTATCTAGATATCTATGCTGACTTTAAATAGTTATTTTTTCTAGTGCGCGAAATGCAACTTTTGTGATAGAGACTGATTTTTTTAACGAGGCACAACAAAAAAATAAATCGATTTCTCTTTGAATGAATAAGCATTTTTAGATTTTTGACCATGAAAAATAAGATTAGTTGGCCCTGGAAATTGAGATTTTTCCATGAAATTTGGCGTCCTAGTAGACTTTTTGATTGTCTAAGTTTATCGACTATGTCCTATACGTACATCTTACCGTTTATGAGATATAAATAATTTTATAATTTTTGAGTTCTGTGCAAGTATAAAATTTAATCTATAAAATTTGGTGAAAAATCTATCGAAAAACAAATAAGAGCCTCATCTTTTTTGAGAAAGGTGTAATGAAATACCTTCCTTCAAACAATTTCAAGAATGAAAAATTAAATTGATTAATTACCAATGAACGGCCGAACGGTCTCACTTCTCACAGAAACCCCCATCAAACTTCCGTAATTTGCAGAATCGATAGATGCAGCAAAAATGTACAGTTCTACGTCAAGGGAAGTTACAAATTTGGATTTTCTAGAATGGAATTTTTTTCATGAACAAAGTCGATTGATTACCAATCCAAAGAAATTTTCGACTTCCATAATTTATCGGTCTTTTTGTAGTTTTTGAACTACACTAGAATCACTCAATAAAGGTACAGAGTAAAAGTCTGACGTGCACATAAAATTATTGTACTTAGTGTAAAACGGCCATTTTTACAGACTTTTCTGTGTAATTCAGTTGCTATAGGCTTTTTTTTAATGAACTTCGCATGCCTTTACTACTACTTCCCTGGCGGACATTGAATTACATCTGACAGATATTTTTGAAACGTTCTTCCAAGAACACTCATTTTTATAAAATACAATATTTTGCGTCAGATATAACTCGGAAGTCATCATTTGACAATACGACACAATTCATAAAATAAAACATTCAAATTAATGATACAATTGCTACAATTTGGCAATATTAATAACTGTCGAAGAAAAAACTTTCTGTTATCTGTATATCACCAAAATTTAGCATATGGAAAAACACTTTAATAATCCTTCTTCAATACATTAATTTTTTAACACGCGCAGTTGATAATTTCTGGCCTTTCTACACCAGAGAAGAGTTTGCAATTTAGTTTTCATGGGTTTATCAGTCCAAATTTTTAAAAAAATTACTTTGAATATATTAAAAAATCGTTCAAAAATATATAAATTTTCAATGAAGATTAAATTTTGATTAGTGACACCGCTGCATGCGAGAAGTTTTAGATATTCGAAAAACCTATAATAATCATGATTTCAAAAAGCATACATTAAAAAAAAAAAAAAAAATTACTGGGTTTATCACTGGACATGATCCGAACATTTTTATAAAGTTTCGACTCTAAAGTTTTTTTTTCAAACTCCATTCCATTATCAGACAAATGACTGTTGAGATGAAACCAGAATTTGACGTTTTCAAAATATTGAAATAAATCTTATAATTTAATGTTGAAATTTCCAGGGTGCAGTGACTTTAGTTACTGGAGGTGCGTCCGGTTTAGGAAAGGCAACTGTTGAAAGACTAGTTCAACAAGGATCGAAAGTGGTTCTTTGTGATTTACCTGCCTCCAAGGGTAATGAGATAGCCAAAAATATCGGTGAAGATAAAGTTATTTTTGCTCCGGTTAACGTAAGCTGGTATATGCTAACTTATCAACAAATTGTGAATGATTTATTTCTAGGTAACTTCAGAAGAAGATGTTAATAATGCATTATCACTCGCCAAAGACAAATTTAGAAAGCTCAACAATGTTGTTAATTGTGCTGGAATTGGTGTAGCTTTTAAGACCTATAATTTCAACAAAAAATCACCTCACAAATTGGAGGATTTCACCAAAGTCCTAATGGTAATGTGGTACCCATATTATTATAGGTGTTCTGAAGCACCTCCGGCGATCTCGGCTGCTATATCATAGTTCTCTCAATAGATGTTTATCTGTTCCTCACAAAAAGTTTAAACAAAATCCACCGTTGCGTAAGGCCGGTAATAGAAATTGTTTTCGAATACGAAATTTCTAAATTTGATACTTTTTTCGCAATGTCTTTCTACCTCGGCTGCCATGCATAAAAATATCAAGTATCAAAATTAAAAAAAAACAGTCTAGCCTGGGAATTGAACTCGGACCGCCTGCGTGACGGGCTGATTCACAATCCCTTACACCATGGAGCCCTTATTATTAAACCTTTGTTCAAAAGTATATACACGTATCTAGCAGAATTAGAAATAGAATTTTTAAACCGACTACAAAGATATGATTATTCAAGGAAAAAGGCGAAGGAAATTCTGAAGATAGTTTACTTCTCTATCAAAACATAAATGAAAACTATCTTTAGAATTTAAAAAACTTCTATAGGTAACCTGACATTTGTTGTCAGTTGTGACAACATATGTGGTGTGGACAAAGTGCCGTGAGAAATAATATTTCTCACAGTATTAGCAAAACATGGTTTTGAAAGTAAGTAAGCAAGCTATGAGAAATAGGCTACTTTTCATAGCAGTTGTAGAAAAAGTGTTTTGAATATTGTGCTCTTGCGAAACATTGATCCAAATATGCCACCCATGTTAGGAGCATTTAAAGAAATACATCTCTATTCAGAGATGAGACAATTTCATTTACAAAAAGTCTTGATACAACACTTTTAAAGCATTTTTGGCATTTTTCTCCTAACAAAGCATTGGCTTTCTTGGCCAATATTCCATGGGTATTTTCAAAAACTTGGGCTCATTCAACCATATGCTATGTGCAATTCTCTGCCAGTTTGAGGCAACTGTTTCGTGACTGTGACTCGACTTTCAACATTCAAATCTGCCATTTCGAATCATCTCTTTTCATGAACATGAATAATACCAACAGTCACCTTGATGGCCCCTTAATTAGCGTTATCTAGTGTTTGCAAAAAAAATCCTGTTTCAACAATGATAAATGGTAATTGTAACTCGCGGTTGTGTTTATCTTGTATTAAGCCAAAATGTTTCTACAAAACCATAAAATCTTGTTTCACATTGCTCAAAACGTTACTTATTCTATTCTATTTTAGTATTGTTTTTTTTTAAGGTGATAAAAGATTCCTGTCATACCAATGTTTTAAATATTGTTATTACAACAGCAACAGTATCAGTTGTGATATTATCTGCTTAGATCAATTGGTAATTTGATGGATTTATTGTTCGGCCAGTGCCGGTTTAAGTTAATTTCGGGTCCTGGGCGCAGAAGTTATGAACAGTTGTGTGCATAAAAAAGTCGTACAGCAGCTATGGGCTTTTTTGAGTCAGGCTTGTCAATATTGATTGAACTTCTTATCGACTTGGACAAGTAGTATTAAAATTAAAACTATTTTTGTCAGTAACGCGCCTTTAATATTTTTCTAGTGCAATTAATGCTATGCTTCCACTAGATACCATACAAATCTTGTACGACTTTTTTATGCACACGACTGTACACTGACGTATCCAAGGGGGCCCATAGATCGCATGTGCCCCTTGGTCTGCATTTGTTGTGACACATTTTCATACCCAGAATGAGTAGTCATTATGGGTTAAGTAGGCATACTAAATATTAATAATAATATTCAACCTTCTATCCTGTTATCCTATTATCCTATAAAAAACCGTTTCGAGGGTTTCACCAATACTACTCTTTGAAATAAAAAATATGGTAATTGCCCAATAGAGGGCGCGGGGGGGGGCATCGACTCAAAATTTTTAATTGGCATGGGGATCAAGTACCACATCGTTGAAAAGAGAATTCAATTCTCTTTAGTGACAACCATCTAAATATTTTTGAATTTTGTCTATAATTTTTTTCACAATTTCGATTTATATGCCTTTCGAAATTTTTAAGTTAATGTGCCCCCAGCGCCATCTGTCGAGTAATTGCAATGTTTCTTCTCTCAAAAAGTAGTATCGGTATTACCCTTCAAAACATTTTTGGTTTCATTGTTCCACTTCAAACCGTTCAAATTTATCGAGGCATGAGTAGTATTCAGATCCGCATTTATATTTGATATTTCGAAGTTAAATTGCAAAAAAATGTTAACGAAATTCAAAAAAATATAAATGGTTGTAAAGAGAATGGAATTTCCTTTTCGACGATGTGCCACTTGACCCCCCATGCCATTTAAAAATTTTGAGTTGATGGGCTCCCCCGCGCCCACTATTGAGCAATCACCTTTTTTTATTTCAAAAAGTAGTATTGGTAAAATCCTAGAAACGATTTTTTATTCATTTTTCTACGTCGAACCTTTGAAAAGTTAACAGGGGAGGGACTATTAAAAGCCGCACTGTATAATTCTATTTGTTCGCGTTAAAGATAAATATGTTTTTTTACACTCTACTCCTGAATACGATGAAAGAAATTTGAATCTAGTCTATGAACATGGGCATGCAGAGAGAGGTGAGCATTATTTGCACAAAAGCATGCACTATTTTTTTTATTTCCCAAGTCTTAAGCGCCCAGCGGATATACAGGCACTAAGTTCGGGACATCATTTACGAAATAAAGTGAGAGAAGGAGAGGCTCTCAAACTCCACCCCTGGGTTTTTCCTGACCAGCACCCTGATAATTCTGTCAAATTAATAATAAATCCGGCATTGAACAGGCTTCTTGTTCAATTGTCAAGTATTTTGGATTTGAATCACTTACTTATTCAGATAGATGCTATCATAGACTCTGGGAGGTCGATCTTCAAGCATATGCTGACGATCTGGTCCTAGTAATAAAAGATAAATCCGAAAAGACGATCTCCTACGTCCTTCAGGATATACTGGATACCATATATAAATGGTGTGAGAGGGAGGAAATGTCCATTAACCCCCACAAAATGGTCATAGTACCGTTCACCAGGAAAAGGAAGCTGGAACATTTAATACCTCCTTCCATCAATGGTGTAACAATTTCATTTGCGAGTGAGGCAAAATATCTGGGAATAATCCTAGATAAAAAGCTGAACTGGAACTCGCATTTGGAAAAGACTATCCGAAAGGCTAGCCTATCATTATGGACATGCCGCAGAATATGTGGCAAAACATGGGGCATGTCACCAAAACAAATTTACTGGCTGTACGTGACCGTCATACGACCAATGATCACGTATGGCTCTGTAGTCTGGTGGAACAAAGGCCAACAAAAAATGGCCCAGGTTAAACTTAACGGACTACAGAGACAAGCGTGCCTGGCGATTACTGGGGCCATTCGCTCCACGCCAACGGCAGCAATGGAAGCTCTTCTTGGACTACTTCCTCTCCACATAGTTCTGGAGAGAGAAGCAAGATGGGCAACATACAGACTCTACCAAGCGGCCATTAGTCTACCGCAGGCATGTGTCATGAGAGGCAGCAGCATGCTGGAAGGCATAATAGCTCACAACATTCTGGGAATGCCCTCAGACATCATGCCTAAAACCACTAACCTCAACATGTCCTACACCGTGGTCTTCCCTGAAAGAGAAGACTGGGTTCGGAATGAAACTGACCTATGTAGGGCAAATGAAAGGTGGTTCACCGATGGTTCCAAAACTTTGGAAGGTGTCGGAGCCGGAATATATGGTATGAACCCAGTAGTGAAACGCTCATTCAGTTTGGGTAAATTAGCTACGATATTTCAGGCAGAGGTATATGCCATTGAAATGTGTGCAAGGGAGCTGGAAAACCGACACCTCACACGAAAAACAATAAAAATATTTTCAGATAGTCAAGCAGCATTGAAAGCGCTTGAATCCAACTGCTTTAAATCCAGAGCAGTATGGAACTGCAGAGACACCTTGAACCGACTAGCACAAGGCAACAACGTTACCCTAGTTTGGATACCAGGTCACACGGGCCTAGAAGGAAACGAAATAGCGGACGCCCTAGCAAAAGGGGGGGCCGAAACAACGTTCACTGGGCCAGAACCGGTCATCGGTTTAGCATATAGCACTGCCAAGAATGCTACAACCGCCTGGGCAGACAATAAAAGACTTGAGTATTGGCTCAGTCTACCAGGACTAGCCCATTCCAAAGCATTTATTGCTTATACAAGGAAAAAACAGGACTCTGACAAACTTCTAGAACTCAGTAGAGCACATCTCAGAGTTATAGTAGGTTTGCTCACTGGCCACTGCAAACTCAAACACCACATGCATAAAATCGGACTTGCACAGGATGCAGAGTGCCGTCTATGCATGGAGGATGATGAAACGGCTAAACACATCCTGTGCACATGCCCTGCAGCAGCCAGAACCAGATTTTCAATATTTGGCAATACAAAAGTAAGGCCAGAAGATCTGGTAAACTGTTCTCCCAACATGTTACTCAATTTCGTTAAGAGATTGGATATGCTGGGAGAAATATAACCATAGGGTGAGCCACAATAGGCCATTGGCCGCAGTGGAGAGCCTGATGTATGGGCTCACTCACATTTAAACCTAACCTAACCTAACCTATCATAGATATTTTGGAATTATGGGGAATCTGTAGCTGTAGCTGTAGTATTAGATATATCCAAGGTGTTTGGCATCAAGAACTTTTCGCCAACTTCTGACAATGGGTTGTCTTTCAGTTGTGTATTCTGCTATCGAGCTTTCTTGTAGATAAATAGCTATGGAGTTTCATCTGATACTCTGTCTATAAATGGTAGTATTTTTTCTAAGCATAACCTTCCTCTAGAAAAGCCAATTTCACGGCGCCGTTGTGAGTAGTCATCATACCAATAAAGTAATTCATAGTTCCCTATATATTTCACTATATAGTTAAAAGGACAACCTCGTAAGTTTCGTTGTCAAAGCAGGTACTTCCAAAAACTTGTTCTCACAAGATCCAATATTTCCATAAAACGTCTTACATCGTATCATGGGTTTCAAGCTAGTAACATAGGTACTCAATGGTCTTCAATGTCACAGTAATGAAAACAAACCAACCTCATCATTATTATCCAAAGCCAGAACTAGTAGCTGAAGCCAGGGCTACACAATACACCACAAGTATAAAAAAAAACATTAACAATAACTTGATATTGGACTGCCGTAGATCAACTGAGGCAGCATTGTTGTTAACAGTTGCGCGTGTAATTCGACTATTGTTCTCTCGATGTCGGGGTTCGGCGGACAGCGCCGGTTCGCAAAATATCAGAGAACGGGGGTGCAAGAGGTTAGATTACATCCTGTATACTAAGGAACTTAAGTGAGAGGAATACTGAGCTGAGAAATTAGAATATACTTTGGTTATATGGTGTATATGCCAATCTCGTCGCGTCAAATATTTATTAAAATGAGTGTTCATGACAAGAATAAAAAAAAAGCTTTTGAATATGATACTATCAGAATATGTCATGGTAATAAATTGGCTACGTTTACTTTTAAGTCTGCAGATCAAAAGTAACACTTCAGTCCTTAAAATCGGAAAGTGAAAAACTGATTTCAGTCCCGGCAATACAATAATTACTAAGTAAACGATCCATAAACAAATGAATACGTATTCCTACAGATTAAAAAAAATATATTGGTTTCATTGTTTTTTAATTTTTATGCCTCTCATCAGAATGAAAGAGGCATTTCGGTCCTTACAATTGGAAAGTGAAATACTGATTTTAGTTCTAGCGATGCAGAATAGCAGTATAATGCAAAAAGTAGTACTTCACATTTTTTATTTCATCGTTAAACACGTGTTTAATCACTTTCATTAAAACAAAAATATTCCTTTAGCCCTTTCTCCTTAGTCTGCTCTTCACTGTATAATATGGACTCAAATATCCAGTTCCATTTCAGCTGTAGAACTTTGTCTAATTGTGTCAATCACTGTTTGCAAGAATGTCTTGTCACAAAAACAAAAAAGAATTACAACAACAAACAATTTCAACAGCTACAAACAATTCTCTATGAATTAAAAAAAAACATACCAATATTTTCAGATCAACACCATCGGAACTTTCAATGTTATACGACTTTCGGTAGGATTGATAGGAGAAAATGAACCCGATGAAAATGGGGGAAGAGGTGTAGTTGTTAACACCGCAAGTGTAGCAGCTTTCGACGGACAAATGGGACAAGCTGCATACTCTGCCAGCAAAGGCGCGATAGTGGGAATGACTCTACCCATAGCGAGGGATTTAGCACTCCAGGGAATTAGAATAGTTACAATTGCACCTGGTAAGCGAATATATATATTCATATTTTCTCGACCATTCCAGTGTTTTATTTATAAAATGTTTCATTTTCGTTCCCTATATTGAATTCAAACATTGTTTCAGGTTTGTTCAAGACACCGTTGTTTGATAGTCTGCCAGAAAAAGTTGTCGCATTTTTGTCAAAATCGGTTCCATTCCCCCAAAGGTTAGGACATCCTGAAGAATTCGCCCAGCTAGTACAAAGTATAATTGAAAATCCCATGTTGAATGGAGAAACAATCAGATTAGATGGAGCTCTGAGGATGCAACCATAAACTTTTTTTTTTTTAATTGAATATAACAACTTGCATTTTATATTTATTATTATTTTCAACATGAAAGCCCTATAATTGGCAATAAGTTTCACAACTTATGGACAAAGCCTTCATACCGACTGATGAATATTGAATAATGAGTTACAAGAAACTGTATCCAACCTAGAGATGGGAAATACTGCTCCACAGATGGAACGTTCCAATCGCGAACGCGAATGAAAAATACCGCGACAAAATACCGCGATAAATACCGTACTCAGCTCGTACCGAAACGAGACGATACAACACGATTCGAAAGAGTGGACTGCGGTTGCACATTGCGTTTGCGTAACGCGAACGCGTTATTCCTCATTTGTCATTTGTATGTACCTATATATCTACTTAATACAATATAACATATATGAAAATTAGGATTGCACTGAAAATGCACATTAAACATATCTGGTGACCAGGTTAGGTTTGTGTACATATTTGCCGCTGGAGTTACAAGCGAAAAACCCTTATGCACATTTGCAAAAAGAACTCTGTGTATGATCTGGCAAACGATGGTTTTCAGACACTTCTCAAATGTACACTCTAACCTAACCTGAACAAGCTAAGTACCAGCAAAATACATTTAATAAACAAACCAACAAAAGTAAAGTTCAGGTCTAGCCCAGGCCAAACAATTTACAAGCATATACCAGTTCCTAGATCAGGTTAGGTCCTACCAAAACATATAAATGTTCCCTCATTACTCTGGCGGTCAGTACACACACTTGATAACGATCGGCGATATTGAACCGATTGAAACGTCGCGTCGTGCTGAAAGAAACAATTCAGACAATGCAGGTCCTCAATAAAAGTAATAAATTTTAAATGTTTGTTACATCTAACACCTGCCGTTGATTGCATGAAAAAACCAACAATAGCCGTTTTCGATTAGCGTTTGGTTCTAGTAGCGGTTGACATAAAAATGAGAGCGGTTTACATTCTAGTATTATTAATATCCGTTTTCAATTGGCGTTTGGTTCTGGTAGCGGTTGACATAAAAATGACAGTGGTTTACTTTCTGGTAGTGTTAATGACGTCATGGTGAATAATGAAACGAATGTGTTGATTGATTGTTGATTGATTACCGCAACCACTAACCAACACATTCATTCGTTTATTGTTAATGACGTCATGGTGAATAATGAAATGAATGTGTTGATTGATTACCGGAACCACTAACCAACACATTCATTCGTTTCATTATTCACTATGACGTCATTAACAGTACCAGAAAGTAAACCGCTGTCATTTTTATGTCAACCGCTACCAGAACCAAACGCCAATCGAAAACGGCTAATGACGTCATAGTGAATAATCAAACGAATGTGTTGATTGATTACCGCAACCACTAACCAACACTATGACGTCATTACCGTACCAGAAAGTAAACCGCTGTAATTTTTATGTCAACCGCTACCAGAACCAAACGGCTAATGAAAAAGAGTAGAATTTTTTTATTGCATGGAAGGATTGCTTCATCCGACGATGAAGCCACCACTATTTACGCCAGTAACTAGGCCGGAGCAGAGTGGACCACTATGTAGTGGGTGGTACACTGAACAAGTGTGCCTAGGAAGTGAGGTTCAAAAAAAAAGCAGAGAGAGAGAATAGTTGCTATCTTTTATTACTCTGAGAGCTATTCATTATAAGAAATTCACACCAGACTGACATGTGACAGTTCGCTTTAGTTCGCTTCATAGTTTTTGTTGTTGAAAACACTAAGGGCCGGTTTTTCAATGTTCAGTCAAAGTCTATGCTACGTGACTAATGGTTAGAATAAGAGTTTATTCCTTTATGTGAACAGATGTAACGTTCATTCAAACCACTAGTCAAATTTAGCCGTCAGTCAAACTACGCTAGCAGGATATTGAAAAACCGGCCCTAATAATGTTACAGAGAAAGACACTGTAATCCATTAACCTCTATACGAAACAGATTTTCCATTTTAAAAAGTGAGAAATTACAAAACAAGGAACTTTAATATTTGTAGGGTTATGTACTTGACAAATATCAGCTTTTTTTCCCTGAAATGTTCTAACTTCAATACTTCGAACTTTTCGTTTATTGACCTTGAAACGAACTTTCTGTCACTGCAACCAATCAGACTCCGATATGCAATAAGGAAACGCGAAAAGATGACGCTGTCATCTGTACTAAGCATTGAGAAGTAATGCCGGGTTCATATGCTAGCTTTTTGTAGATGAGTCTTCAGCGTATTGCTTTTGGATTGGTCACTGAATAACACAGAACGACATGTTCTCAGTCAGCGGCCAATCAGAAAACAATACGCCATAAGCGAGAGCTATCATGTGTACCCGGCGTAAGAAGTAATTTTTGTAATGTTAGTTTTGTAGGAGCAACATAATTCTTGTCTATGGGAGCAACGCTGGTTTTGTATTTGTACACAACGTCACAACACAAATTGAAAATATCGTTTTGGGGTTATGTGTAATGTTTTCTTAAGACTTAAGACTACAAGTCTAGCCTGAAGCATAAAAATAAATATATTCGGTATACTACTGGACTGGACAAGTGGGGTAGCATCAGGAATTGTGTGATTGGAATATTATCTTCCATCCAAATTCAGGGATTTATGGCACTGGTAGCATACGACTATGATAGCAATAGTGAAGATGAGGATTGCTCAAATGATAATGGAAACATAAATTGCATACCCTCAACTTCCCTTGAGAACGAAGACCATAAAAATAGGGTCCAAGTTAATATTGCTGACGTTAATATCGCTAACAACTGGGACCTTCAAATAGACGAAGCAGATTCAAATAGTATTCCCACCAATAGAACCAACTTGTTTACAACTTTGCCTCCAGAAGAGATTAAGAAAGACATTGAAGAAGGACAGATAGAAGATTTTGTACCAAAGTCCATCTTAGGAAAACCTAATCAAAAAGTAAAAATTACCTTCCCGTCCCCATCTCAGTTTGCAGATGAAGAAGACGAGCCAAGTACGAAAAAAATCAAACCCTCATCAAAAGGCACAGGGCTTTTTTCAGTTCTACCACCTGTTAAAGGAACTGTCACAACAGCAAAAAGCTTTATACCGAATGCTGTAGCTAACAAAAGCAAAAATGTGATCGAAAAGACTTCTGTTCCAAGTAGTAACCTTGTTCCACATGTAATCAGAAAAAAAGCGGAAGCCAAAAAAGCTGCTGCGTTGAAGAAAATACAAGAACATGAAGAAAAAAAAATCGTGATTAGCGATGCTGAAAGTGATGATGACATTCAAATACCAGAATCTTTCGATGATGAAATGTGGGAAAAAGTATGTGGTAGGCCCAAGCCTAAACCTGTCGTTAGAGAACCAGTAGAGCCAATCCCTCAAGTTTTGGACATTGCTCCTGAACCTGAAAAACAGTATGACGGTCTGGACAACAAAGCATTCAAAGAACTGGTTGGTAAATCAAAAAGACCTATAGGCAATATTAAACTCATTGATATAAATGAAGAGGATATATTGTTGGACAAAGATCTTTGGATGATGAAGTCTCTGACAGATCCAGAATTAGCACCTAGGCCTGAAGTAGAAGATTCTGTTGATCCAACCAGGCGAAAGAAACATCATATTACATACTTAGCACAACAGGCAAAAGCTAACGAGCAGGAACTTCAAAATGCTTGGGCTGCGAGTAAAAATAATAAAATGGCCTCAAGGGCTAAGTATGGTTTTTGAAGTCATGAATGTGTATTGATAACTTTATTTCGAGAATATTAATTTGTAGGAATAATAATTATTAATAAATGGTTTAACGTAAAATGGAGTGAAAAGAAACAGTTTTTGGGTTTTTAGACTTTGGACTGTTGCAAAGTTGATATTCCTTTCATCAACAAGGAAAAAATTGGAAAATGTATGTCACCGTAGATACAAAAGAAGTCATATAACGCAATTAAAAAAAATTCCCTAGTTTTTTTTTTTCAAGAAATAAAAATGTGATTTTATATTCATTCTCCAACAGGGGAAAATAGAAAGTGATTGTTTTGGCATGTAATTTTCTTGTTAAACTTGTCAGGTAAGCGAATACAAACAATTATTTAAAAAATTAAGTGGTTTGATTATTTGAAAATAATACAAAATAGGTACCAAAAGCGGATGAAAAGAAACAGGGTCAATAGAAGCAAGTGCAAATGGGAACATGAAAAGTGACATGTTCCCCTTTTCAACATTAATACCTCCCAAGAGGTTATCTTGAACGATGGAAAATAGCGGCTAAAATTTGTCTTGCAGCCGCAGATGATTCCACAACAGATTTTATGAATATCCTATTAATATTTTCGAATAAAAATCATAAATAGAAATATTTTAAGAAAAAACGTCGACATAACATTAAACAATGTACATACAAGTGATTTGAACTTTTGGCGCTGGCATCTAATTTTGAATACCCATTTACCTAAGACATTTACCGAACTATAATAAAATAAATAGGCGTTTTCCATTTAGGAGTATTAAGCCCCGAGCAACTTATTCTAGACTTACTATTGGTAGATTTTGACAGATGTCATTCTCAGTCAATGATTAAACTAGAATAAGAAGTGTCAAACCCTTGAATGGAAAGTAGCTAATAGATCGGTGTAGAAAGCACGGTCGTCAGTCATCACGCCCCTAAGGACGGCTCTGGCTGCAGGCTGCAGCCCCCCCAAGCCATCAAATCTGCATCAAATTATACCGTTATTCATAACAGCAGCTTACGTATTTCGGTCTCCTCTAAAAAAAATCCAAATGAAATTTTTGGCGGACACGACTATTTTGGAAGATACAGGTCCATAAGGTCCATTTTGTTGTGGATTTTCACCATTTGACAAATCGAATTTCTGTTACCTATTAAAACTCACGAAATATGCCCTAACACTTTTTGAAAAATTCACCCTTCTTCAAAACGTTAACAAATTGTGATCAACACTGAATGACTGATATTTTTTATTCATGAAGTTGGTATCACTTTTATGATTCGGATTTCGTCGGATCTTGTTCGATCTTATTTACGTTTTAGGTTAAGTTAGTCTCGCTCCGCTCGCCCTTATTACGTATCGACCCAAGAATTATACTGACCCAGGGTTATTATAAATATAAAGTAGACAGGGTTACTGCGAAACCTCCATTTTGATGACGTCAGTTGTGTGCCAGAATTTGAACCTACAAACAAGTATGACAAGGACAAGCCAGAAGAACAAGGATAGTTAAATAGGAACAACCACAGTAATTCTTATATGTTGGCAGCAGTGGCACACTTTCACCACCTTACGTCTGTGTCCTCCGAAATCCCCAAAAACTGTTTTTCGCGGTAACCCTGTCAGTATTATATAGAATAACCCTGGTACCGACCCAAGTGCACACAGATCCAATCTTTTAAGACAAAAGAAGGGAAAACAAACTAACCCACCCAACTAACCTACCCTACACTTAACCTACCCTACCTAACCTAATCTACCTAAACCAACTTAAGCTAAATAAAAGTAGGTGCTCGCTACGCTCGCCGGCGTTAGCTCGTTTCGCTATTCCTATTTCATTAAATTTGATATTTGAATTCGAAAAGACGATGTGAGCCGAGATCTCACGAGAGTTGACGCAAGAACAATATCATAATCATATCACCAACAACCATCAGAAAAAGTAATAACTAAAAAACACCAAAATTCAGTGTTGGACAATGAAAGCTTTATTATTTATCAACGTTTTGAAGAAGAGTGAATTTTTCAAAAAGTGTTAGTTTTTCCTGCAAAAAAGTACTGAAAACAAGTAAATAAGGGCATGTGTGGTGTTTTGGTTAAAAAATGGGCATATTTTGTGAATTTTTAATAACAGAAATTCGATCTGTCAAATGGTGAAAATCCACAACAAAATGGACCTGTATCTTCGAAAATATTTGTGACCGCCAAAAATTCCATTTGTTTTTTTTTGAAGAGGAGACCGAAATACGTAAGTTGCAAAAAATTTTTTTTTGAAAATTCGATGGTTCTGTCTAACCGAATATTTACCCGTGTGGTAACTTTGCGTCATGTTCATACATCAATGGACAAAGTAATTTTTGCAATGATAATTTCGAATTCAAGTAGCACGGTTTTAAAAAATTAAGTAGGTATTTCCCAGACCATGATGACTTTTGAACTACAGAAATTTGGTGTACTGGGTGTACACAGATTGTGGTTAGTAGTTCGAACATTTGTTTTTATTGGATATGACGCCAATTGCCCAATTGACCGTTACT
Organism: Chrysolina haemoptera; assembly: GCA_958298965.1. NCBI lineage: Eukaryota > Metazoa > Arthropoda > Insecta > Coleoptera > Chrysomelidae > Chrysolina > Chrysolina haemoptera. Next base: position 41,152,685 of record OY282587.1, on the reverse strand, counting down.
GATGGTTTGAAGATTTGACGATTCCATAGAAATTAATAAAATTACTTGTCTGTTGTGGAGTAAAATGTAACCTGTCCTAACAAAAAGATCCAAAGACATCAAGTTTATTTAAACATGGTATGTTTCGTGATAAACTGATGAGTAAGGGACATATTTTTAGTTGAATTTTTTAGGAAAAAAATAAAGGGACGCCGAGTATATGTAAGTATAGTCATTTTCGAAGTAAAAAGCTAATATTTGTTGTTATCAGCAAAAAGAGATGATCCCCTAATAACTTATGTCTTCAAAGAGAATTTCATAAATGAATGTAATGCCTTCACCAAGTATTATTTGGCTATCAGGTAAGCTTTTAATTGATAATCTGTTATTACCACTCTTTCACACATATAGCCACATTGTAGAGAAAATGGATATATTTCGAAAATACTTGATGGAATAAAATACATGGACGATTATTGTGATTTATTTGAAATTCCAAATGAGTATCAATATGAACATATTAATTTATTTTTCAAACCAATACCAATTGATGAACACAGTGACAGTATTTTATTTGCCCACAAGTTGGTAAATTTGCAGTGAGTTGAATTTCATTTAGATTATATCCAATAAGTAATAATATTCAACTTTTCTTCAAGGAATAGTGCTGAAAAGGGTAGGCATCTTGTAGTCAAAGAAGAAGTTCCTCGTGATAAAATTTTGATAGATGAATGTCCAACAATTCTCCAAGTCAATCCTGTATGCATTTGTGTTGGAAATAACAATTCACTTTATCGATGCCACAATTGTGGAGTTGCATGCATTCAGTTCTACATGTAGGAAATATATATTTTTTCAAATTTGATATCAAAAATACATATATTTTCAGATGTAATGGTTGCAATGTTTGTATATTTTGTTCACGAACATGTATGATTAAGGCATATAAAGAATACCATCGTTATGAATGTTATGGCTTCCAGAGACACTTCTGGTCTTTTGAAGATACTGATTACAGTTACTTAGCATTTAGGATGATGTTGTATGGTGCGAGTAAGGACTTTGTTACAGATATACAGGACAGCTCAAGATATGGGAACTTCGAGAACAACTATCCTTTCTTATACAAATTGGAAACAAATTTTTCTCAAATGTCTTTAGCACAAATTAATAAAATATTATATGTAAAATATTCCAAACATTCCGTTTATTTCTGTTATTACGTTATTTTTTTGTAGAGTGCTGTGAAAAATTTAATGTATCTCATCAAAAAGACTGATTTTTTTTGTGGATTCAAAGACAGATATGACTTGGAGGATTTACATAATTACGTAGGTGGATTAATGGTGAAGCACTATTGTCAAGCTCAAATGAACAATCTTATAATCAAATATCCCAACTACAGTTTAGGTTGTGGAATTGATTGTATAAGTGGATCAGGAAAAGCAATATGTCCAACCATATCACTGCTGAACCATTCTTGCTCTCCAAATGCAGCTATAATGTGAGTTCTCACACATTTTTGATAATTTTGTATATGGGACAGTGGCAATATCGGTACTCAAAATAATATATATTGCTACAACTAATAAATATATTGACAGAAATTATTTATATTTGCAAAAACGCTTTTTACCCGAACGGCGCCTCATAATTTCCGGTCATATGAATATCAGAAATTAAAACGTCTTATTATTTATATTATGCCAATCCTCCTTCAATTTTGTAGAGAAAACTTTTATTAGGATTTGTTTTTCATAATTGTGTTTTTCTTACAGTGTATATTGCGAATATATACAAGTGAAAAGTACCAAACCCATAAAAGCTGGAGAGGAAATCACTGTATGCTACTATGAAGTGAACGCTTTACTAGCATTAAACGAAAGGCGTTTGATTACTAAGGAAATTCTCAAGTTCACTTGTAATTGTAGCTTTTGTTTATTCGAGCAAAAATCCGTAAGAATCATTTAAAAAAGTAACTGTTTTGTAGCAGAATTATACTTCGTAGTTTTTTCCTTAGTCATTACCATTTTACATAAGTGCTATTGTATCGGAAACTTTTTATCTGGGGTATAGACAGAAATATACGCGAGCAACAAGGAACGTAATATGTTAATACCACATATATAAGAGAGACGCACTCTCCTGTTACCCCACCCGACGTATTAACGGATCACGTGGCAATGCGACACACCGCACACAGTGCAGTCACGTCGATATCCCTTCCTGGAGCGAGTAGAGGAGAAATTTTAGCGCTCTCTCAACATATAGCAAGTTATTCTTTACGCTCTCATGAAACCACCATACCCAAGATGAAAACTTTCCTATACTGTATAGAGGTTCGATTTTCTCATTATCGAATTGCAAACAATGAAATGAAAAACAACATAATAAGTATTAATTGTTACTGATATCACTATCAGAATATCTTTATTCAATTTTTGTTGAAATACAACTAACTAGAATTACCTGTAATGCATTTTATATAGGAGTCTTGAAATTTAGGTACATGAAAAGTCACCTTTAGTACTGTCAATGACTGAATCCCATGAAGACGTCATCTCTCGATCTAATTGTAGAAGCTCACCACTAATTCATTTGTTTTGTCTTCAAAATAATTAAAACAAAATCGATCGATCGATCAGTCGATACACCAGGGTTTTTAGACATCTTAATCCTATCAATCCTGATGTGTGTATGTTTCCGTAAAGTCCGGTTATAGATATCTGTTTCTGTATATTTTGATATCGATTATTAGTATTAAATATGGCCTGACGAACTATACCAGAAAACATTGACAAACTATACCAGAATACATTGAAATAGTATTGATCTGAATTCAACCGAAGACAATTCGTCATATACGTGCTCTCATGAATGAAAAGTGAGTCAAAATCTGATTTTTCAAGACTGAATGTTTTCCAGGAAAAAGGTTTATCTGTATTGATTAAAGGGTCCTGATCACGAATCTGATGGAGCCTATTTTGCCCCCCAATATGATTTACCGTAAAAATGGGTTGTTCCATCGCGAGGCGGGAAGTGTATATCACTTAGGCCAACATCATTGAACCGGTAGTTGCATTCTCAGCATTTCTGAGAGTTTCAGCGAGACTGAAGTTTTTGTCAAAAAAGATGTATCTGTAGTGAGTCTTGGTCCTGATCACGAACCTGAAGGATTTTTGAGCCTATTTTGTTCCCTAATATGCTCTACCGTAAAAATGGGTTTTTCCTTCGCGGGTGGCGGCAGTGTATCACTTACGCCAACACCATTTCCATCTTTCCTGAGAGTTTCATCATTCTACCTCGATAATTATGGGAGTTACGGGTTGGTTCCATGAAAGGCGAGACTGAAGTTTTTGGCAAAAAGGTGTATCTGTAGTGAGTCTGGGGTCCTTATCACGAACCTGAGGCAATTTAGAGTGTATTAAAAATGGGTTGTTCCATCGCAAGAGGCGGGCAGTGTATATCACATAAGGCCAACACTATTGAACCGGTAGGTGCATTGTCAGCATTTTCATCTTTCCTGAGAGTTTCATCATTCTACCTCGATAATTATGGAAGTTACAGGGTGCTTCCATGAAAAGTGAGAAAAAAGTTTTTCTAAAAAAGGTGTACCTGTAGTGAGTCTGGGGTCCTCATCACGAACCTGAAGAAATTTAGAGCCAATTTTGCCCCTAATATGAGTTAATGTAAAAATGGATTGTTCCATGGCGAGTGGCGGGCTGTGTATATCGCTCAGGCCAACACCATTGAGCCGGTAGGTGCACATTTATACAATTTCCATCAGTACAGAGAGTTTCATCATTCCACCCCGATAATAAGGGAAGTTATGGGGGTGCTTCCATAAGAAAAGTGAGACAGATTCGAATTTTTCAGGAGTGACATTTTTTTAGGAAAAAGGTGTGTGTCGTTAGTAAGTAAGGCCCTGATCACGAAACTGAAGGAATTTCCAGCCTATTTCGCCTCCCAATGAGATTTACCGTAGGAATGGGTTGTTCCATCGCGAGTGGCGGGTAGTGTATATCGCTTAAGCCTGTAGATGCATTTTCAGCATTTGCATCAGGTGAGAGTTTCATCATTGTACCTCGATAATTACGGAAGTTACGGGGATGCTTTCCTGAAAAGTGAGACACACTGTTTATCGTATACAGTATCGGAAAGTTTTCATCTTGGGTATGGTGGTTTCATGAGAGCGTAAAGAATAGCTTGCTATATGTTGAGAGAGCATTACAATTTCTCCTCTACTCGCTCGAGGAAGGGATATCGACGTGGTCCGTTAATGCGTCGGGTGGGGTAACAGGAGAGGCGCACAGTAGTGCGTCTCTTATTTATGTGGTATTATCATATAATTGCGTTCCTTGTTGCTCGCGTAGATTTCTGTCTATACCCCAGATGAAAAGTTTCCGATACTGTATAACAAAAAGGTAAGATTATTGAACTATGCCCTCTAGAAAAAATTCAACCAAAGACACGTGTTTCGGGCTTGAAGGCTTTATTCAGTACGGTGAAATCAAGTGGAAGGATCTGCAGGTAAAACAAGGAAAAGAAGTATTTCTGTTATTTTCGAGCAATTTCCTTAGATAATAAAATTCAGAATACGATACTGATACAATTAAAAAAATTGTAAACGCAGTGATTTAACGGAACAAAAACAATAAAACTGTGTGGAATTGACACAGAAAAATATAGATGCCAAACTAGACTTATGTAAAATGAGACTAACTTCTGAAAAATCTGCTCGTATAATTTGTATCAAATTAAGTCATCAATTAATTTTGCAGTCTGAAGCTCCTTATAAATGTCCTTCGTGTATTGTCGGCAGTGTTAAGCATATGGAAGAAAGAAATGGGAAACATTTTGGATATTGCTTTGACTGTCATAAAAGTGTTTCGATGGATTCCGTTTATGAAAATGTGAAAATTGCAAAAGTTTATAGAGAACTTTGTAAGTATACATATATTTATTTGTAATTAGAAGAGGAGCGCTATACTTTCATCTCTGAACCGGTCAAAACTACTCCGATTATCGCTCTTTTTTTTCATTAAATAATCCAGTAACGACAGAAAATGTTGAGCAAAAAGTGAAGAATGAAGTGTAGGACTCTGAATATCGGCACATGACATCTCGACATCATGTATTATTAGAAAAAAAAATGTTTACCAAAAAATCAGGGGTGGAACCTAAAATATTTTCATTTAAAAAAAATATATATATTTTTTGTTGTTATTTCAGAAAATATAAGATATATCAAAAAACGATTTCGGTAGGTTGAGAGATAATTCAAGTCTCTACAAGAATGATTTTCAGTAATACCTTATATGAAATACGCAGAAAACGTGGTTTAACGCCGACGTCACATTTCATGCTCGCGCTAACCCGTCACTGCAACTTCAGGCAGGGCCGAAAATTAGATTTGTCATAACTTTCCTAAAAATTATTGTAGTAGGAGAAGAAAAAGTGCATATCGTTCCTGTAGATATTGAAGACTTCTACTTCTTCATGCAAATATAACATGTGAGTATCTGTATACCTAAAATGTGGTTTGTCCCACTTCACATAACCTTTCTACGATATTTACGGATGATCCGAAAGTCATGGATATTTTAGTTGATATGAAATAATTATACTGGAGCAGGAATCAGTATCCTCTTTGGACCATATGCAACGATTTAAGGCCACTGAGACAAGTCTTACTTATACATGCCAAAGAAAAAACTGGGTTTTACTCTTGCCTCAGTTTTCAACTCGCCGATAATACCGGCAATTTCTTCAGTAAATGTTGAAAATAATCTCTCGTACACATCCTACATAAAAAATGTGGTTTGCACCTCACAATAGTGTTATTAAATATATACAGGGTGTTAATTAAGTACGTTGACAAACTTCGGGAGGTAATTCTTTGAAAGTTTTCAGGACGAAAAGTTCATATAAACATTTGTCCCAAACGGCTTGGTTTTCGAGATACAGGGTTATAAATATACATTTTTTTCAAGATTTTGTTGAGTTAACTTCGACATTTTTGACAATAATCAGTTCAAATTGGACAAGTACAATCCATTCAATAGAACGCGCGATACAAAATAATTCATTTCTCAAATAATTCAGAGTCAAGCCTTGTTCAACCCTTCAGAATTTTTTTTTCCGCCGTCACTGACATATTATGAGACAGGAATGATCAATGTTGTTTCATTTAATATCTTTTTGTTCTTCTAAAGTTTTTCATTTACTTGTACGATTCAGCAGCAAACATCTCCGTGAAGTGCGACAAAACACATTTTAGGTACTCAAATACTCGCATATTATATTTGCATGAGAAGGTAGAAGTGTTCAAAAACGATATGAACTTTTCCTTCTCCGATCATTTTTAGCAGAATTATGACCAATCAAATATTCGGCTTCGCCAGAACTTTCAGCAGCGAGTAAGGGTGAACCTGAAATTTGATGTCGGCGTTCAATCACGTTTTCTGAGAAAACGAGCACATTTCATACGAAATTACTAGGAATACTTTTTGTTGTTGAGTTGTTTTTCCGATAAATCATATACTTTCCAAGATTACAGCAAAAATCTATTTATTTATTTTTAAACGAAAAAAAAAAAATCCAACTACTAGCATACCAAGTTTGGTGGTGCTACAATCGATTCTGGTCTCAAAACCCAATCGTACTGGATTATCAGTCTGATTCAGGAGATGCTAACATTCCAGTTCTCAATTTTGAAGAAATCACTGAAAATCTTGTTGTATTTCCCAGTGGTCCTATAGAAATTATTAAATTAAAACAGCACTTCCAAAATTTTTATATATTCTTATTTAAAATCTTTTTTCATAAAGTCAACAATAAATCAAACACAATTGTTATAAAATATGGCAAATCAAATGAACGATACAAAATTTGATCATCTTGTGTCCATGAACTTTGAAACCATTCCTTTATATTTTTTATTACTGTAAACATAGACGAAATCAGGGCGCCGGAGGAGGATTTATATCCTGATCTTTTATTAAACTTTGTGGAGACGACTTTGTGTTCTTTTTGTTATGATGTTAATAATTTGTAATAAAGATTTAACTTAAAGGAAGCTTAATATTCAGTGATACGATAAATTGATTTAATTCTCGTCTGTGCTTGATATCAATTTCAAAAAACGCAAAATTTTCCGGTTTTTCTTTCGATATTTAGTTTTGTGTAGGTTGTATTCTGAGAAGCCAAATACGTCGTAACTTTGGCGTCTGACAATTCAAAAAGTAGAGATAGAAGGCATATACTATGATGGACTTCCGTTGAAATATCACCACTCAATAAAATAACAGAAACTCTAAGAATTTAACTGACGAAACTTGGAAATATAGGGTGATTTCGTTAAAAAAAACATTATCAGCATTTTATTTTGCTTATTTCTATTGAATCACCCAGTGGATTTCTCCATATTGATATAGAATCAGAATTGTTATTCAATATAATCGTACTCGTATTCAAAACATACAGGATGACTCAAAAATGACGAACCATTTACGGTAAAAAAAATTGAATCACCCAATATGGTTTGGAAGTCATACCTTATTTTCGATCAAGGTTTGTTCATCATATTCTGATCTTTTACTGAAAAATATTATCAAAGGCCTAATAAATGAGTTTATTTTTATTTGAGATTACCCTGTAGATATTGAAATATTGAAACCGCCAGAAAAAAATTATTATTGAAACTTCTAATTGCGAAAAAAAAACGAAATAAAAATTGCCACTTTCAACTTCAACATCCCATATTTCGAAAACTAGTCATAGGATCGTGTTGGACCAATGGACACGTTTGATGAGGTTATTGAATACTGCAACATACTGATATTTCCAGAAATTTAACCGAAGGCCATTTTCCATGAGAAGAGTGCGGGGTCCTTTGTTTTCTGAAATTTTCTAAAATCCTTATTTGTTTTCAGATGGAGCAACATTTTCTGTGGAGCATATCTCAAGACTTGCTGAGATTTATGGTGATATTTTTCCAATGAAATCTCTTCATTTACTTGACGTTTATTGCGTTGAAAGGTAGTATCAAATATTCCCGTCACTCTCTAAATGATGAATTACTGTTTGTTTATGTCTCAGAGTACCCTATGGAAGTTCTAAAGTACGGTATTTTAATGTTCAACATCATGGAACAATGCATACCAAGATTGTATCTGCCTCTGTTGATATCCAAAGTAAAATTCATAGCGTATATTGTCCAATTGGAGAAATTTCTTAAGATACGAGAACTCAACCCAGAAGACAGGTAGGTTCATTTTCATTTCAGTTATTGAAATTATTCGTTGAAATTAAAAAATTACACCCATAAAACTACTGATATACACCTACCTTTACTTTTTCTCATTCAGTATTTTGATAACTGTTGCATTTGCTTTCTGAAATAACAGTAACAAGTAAGTTCGTTTCTTGGTGATATTTTGAAACAGATTTTATTCACAAAATATTGAAATGAGATACTGCAAAAAATCTCAATTTCCAATTTCAATGGAGAATGTTCCCTCTCAATATCGAAATATATTTTGCTTTCTTGATAACCTGCTATTTAATTCACAGACAATCATTTGCAATCACAGTAATGGAACGTTGTTAGAATATGTAATCCATGAATGTTTCTCATTGTTCCATGGTTTATAGTTTTATGTCAATCCCGTCTTAAGATACGGAATAGCCAACATAGTACAGTAACCACAGACAACTGTAAGCCACAAGTGAAGAATGAATCGTAGCATCATATATTTTTAGAAAAAAAAAATTATTTACTAAAATAAAAATATCAGGGGTGGTATATAAAAAAATTATGTAAAAAAATTTTAATTGTTTTTTGCTGTTGTTTTGGAAAGTATAAGATTTATCAAGAAATAATTTCAACAAGGTGAAAGATAATTCAATTCCCCACAAGAAATATACTCAGTAATTTCTCACAAAATGCGTTCGTTTTATCAGAAAACCTGATTGAATTCCGATATCAAATTTCAGGCTTGAGGGCTGCCGTTCGTAAAGGGACAATAAATTTGGAGCAATTTTTGAAATGTTTAGGTTATAATTCAAAAAGATCTAGAAATAATCCAGAAATGTTTCTGGAATTCAGCAAAATAAACTTTTCAAATATTCATACAAATAAGGTTTCATTGACATGTTTCAATAGTTCGCTGTTGGGATAACTTTGGAACATTTCGAATAACATGAGTTTAAATCTTCTGAAATGTTAAAAAAATTTAATATTTTTGGAATATTTCTGAAATGTATCAGAACATTTCCACCCATTATCAATCAAGGTAATTCTAAAATGTTTCAATTAATATATTTGAAGCAATTTTTGAAATGTTTGGAATGTTATAATTTAAAGAGATCTAGTATAATAATCCAGAAATGTTACTGGAATTCAACAAAATGAACTATTCAAATATCCACAAATAAGGTTTGTTTGAAATGTTTCAATAGTTCACTATAGAGATGATTTTGGAATATCTCAAAAAACACGAATTTGAAACTTCTAAAAAGTTTTAAATTTTTCAAAATATTTTTGGAATATTTCTGAAATGTATCAAAACATTGGTCCGCATATTCTCAATTACATTGATTCTGTAATGTTTCAATTATTTTATCTGAATCAATTTTATAAAGGTTTCGAAGATTATTAATTAAAAGAAATCTGGAAATGATCCAGAAATGTTCCTGGAATTTAGCGAAATAAACTTTTCAAATATTCACAATTAAGGTTACTTTGGAATGTTTCAATAGTTCAGAAATGGGAATATTTTGGAATATTCCAAAAAACATGAATTTAAAACTTCAGAAATGTTTCAAATTTTTTGAAATGTTTTAGGAATATTTCTGAAATGTATCAAAACATTGTTTCATAAATTCTCAATACGGTTGATTCTGAAATGTTTCATGTATTATATTTTATGCAAATTTTGAAATGTTTTGGAAGTTATTAATTGAAGATGTCTGGAAACATTCCATCAATGTTCCAGTCGAGTTTGAACATTCCTGAGATGTAGCACAAAAATATTTCAAATATTCAGAACTATCGAAATTTCGAAATGTTTCGTGAACATTTCATGTTTACTGGGTTGCGTTAACCTGACACTGTATTTCTGGCATTGCCGAAAATTTGATTTTTTATAACTTTGCTAAAAGTTATAGTAGAAGGAAAAGAAAAAGTGTATATCTTTCCTGAGAACCTCTACTTCCTCATGCAAATATAACATGTGAGTATAACCCTTTTACGATATTTACGGAGGATCCGAAAGTCATGGATATTTTATTTATTTATTTATTTATTGTTATCAACGGGTTCTCCCCTTTTTTACAGATAAATATAATACATGCTTAAACTAAATATACGATCAATTTCAGTAGTGTTAAAGTAACAAACAGATACTATTATACTACAAGTCTTATTACACTGTTTTTGAATGAATGTGATGTTCGTCCAGTACCCCTATTGCAATATTCATTTCCTAATCTTACAAGACGTGACATAGTACTATTATATCCATAATTTGTACGATGATATGGAACTTGAAATAACTCAGAGTTTCGAGTAGGTCGATTTGGAACTTTGAAATTAATCGAGTGGAGCAATACAGAACAATCTATTTCTCCAGATAGTATTTTATAAAGAATAATCAAGTCGGACCTTGTTCTACTATTTTCCAAAGTGGTAATGTTCAGATTTTGCATAACCTGCTTATAATCGTATGTACCATATTGTAAATTCATTTTAAATGCTGAACACCTCAGAACTTTTCTATGCACTCTTTCTAAGTTATCAATGTGAGTTTGATAATATGGTGACCATACTGTAGAAGCATATTGCATAACCGAATGTACTAATGATAGGTACAACGTTCTAAAAGCCATAACAGATAAATTATTAGTGTTTCTGGAAATGAAACCTAATAGTTGAAAAAATTTATTGACTACAGAGTTAATTTGCTGTGTGAAATTCAATTGGTGATCAAATATGACTCCTAAATCACGTATTTCAGAAACCCGCTTAAGGCTATTTTCAATCTGATAGTCAAATTGAATAGGATTATTGGACCTAGAGAATGAGATACAATAGCATTTGTCAACATTGAGTGACATTCCATTAATTTGTGACCAATTGATCAATGCGTTCAAATCGGATTGGAGATTTTCAGTCTTTGTCTGAGATGATTTGCATATAAGTCTTAAGGTCATCAGCGAATAGAAGGCATTTACAGTAGCTAAAATCAAGAGCAATTTTAGTTGATATTAAATAGTTATACTGAAGCAGGAATCAGTAGTCTCTTTGGACCATATGCAATGATTTTAGGCTAGTGAGACACGTCTCACTTAAGCAGTACCCGCACTGAATCCGCTCGACTCGGATCGTCACGGCACGGCATTGTGGAACGTTTTGCATTGTTCCTATTTCAATATACCTCCGCGCACTCATTCAGATCGGAACGGCAGAGACCGTTCGACTCGACTCGACTACGGCCGAGAGAACTAGTTGCTAGTATGCTAGTCGAATCAGTGCGCGGGTAACCGTCGTGCCGATCCGACCCGTTCCGTGCCGATCCGAGTCGTGCGGATGCAGTGCGCGTACTGCTTTAGACATGCCAAAGAAAAAACTGGGTTTTACTTCTGCCTCAGTTTTCAACTCACCCATAATTCCTGCAATTTTTTTCAGTAAATGTTGAAAATAATCGCTCATACACATATGTGTGAAAAGTATGTGATTTCAAGCTTGAGGTTTGTACTTCACAATAGTAGTATTATCAAACATATACCTATGCAGGATATGAATAAGCGAGTATTTTCAACATTTACTGAAGAGAATGCCGGTTTTATGAGTAAGTTGAAAATGTGGCAGGAGAAAACAAAGTTTTTTTTCTTGGCATGTATAAGTGGGACCTGTCTACTTTAAAACTGTTGCATATAGTCCAAAGAGGCTATGGGTTGCTGCTTCAGTAGAATAATTCCATACTTACTAAATTATTCATGATTTCGGATCATCCGCAAATATCTCCGTGAAACATTTCGGTACACAAATACTCGCATATTATGGTTGCATGAGAAGGTAGGGGTGTTCAGAAACGATATGAACGTTCCCTTTTCCTTCTCCGATCGTTTTTAGCAGAGTTATAACCAATCAAATATTAGACTCCGCTAGAACTTTCAGCGGCGGGTAAGCGTGAACCTGAAACTTAATGTCGGCGTTCAATCACGTTTTCTGAGAAAACGAGCGCATTTCATAAGAAATTACTAGGAATAATTTTTGTGAGAATTGAATTGTCTTTCACCTTGTTGAGTTGTTTTTCCGATAAATCATATACTTTCCAAGATTACAACAAAAATCTAGTTATTTACGAACGAAAAAACAAAAAAAAATGTTCCACCCCTGAACTTATGGTAAATAATTTTTTTTTCGTGTTTATCATGGTTCCAGCAACCATCAAGTTTGGTGGTGCTACAATCGATCCTCGTCTCAAAACATAATCGTTCTGGATTAATAATTATCAACATCGGTCAATATGTTTTATTTCTTTTTAGCCAGGCCTTTGAAATATTCTCAGGAGAAGTCGTCAAAGTGAGGAAAGATCTGCTCTTTTACTTGTCACCCGGCAAACTACAGTTGTTTGATCAAATTCAGTCGAAAGTTCATAATTGGGTACAAAACGTCAAATTATATAGCACCACAGAAGGAACTAAATCCTAGCCAGATTTTTTAAATATTTTTTGTCCTGTCCTGTCCTGTACTGTCAATTATTATTTATTAAAATACTAATGAAATAAAAATGTTGTACAAGCTATTATTTAGTTTCTTTCAACTGTACCGCTGTCTATCTGAAATCAAATCTTGCAAGTTAAATTTGACCCACTTTTTGTCGTCCGATTAACAAATTTGGCAAATGTTCATAATTTTTGTTAGAGGAAAAAAATTATCCAGGTAAAGTGCGAGTTATTTCAAAGTAATTTTATTTTCAGAGATTTGATACATCATAAAAATGTCATTTTAGTTTTCCTTATGTTGAATGACGGTAAATTTGAATCACATCAATGTTTAACTTTTTTCAAATCAAATCGTATAATTTGATCAATACCTTGCTTATTTTTGTGATGCCAAATTATAGTGCTGTTATCAGCAAAAACAGTATAAGAAACTGAAATTTATGTTCAATAAAAAGATAATTTATCCAAATATATAATTTTGTGGAACTCCACAATTGATATTCTTTTCCGTCGACCGTTCATTTATGATGTATTTTAACGCACTCAAAATCGTTGATTAATGACCCCTGTTAGTGAATGATTTTCTAATTATCAACGATTTGCTTATATGCAACCCAACATATATTGCTCTAATACATTTTATATTGGTTAGTACTATCTGTCATTATTCATTTGTCAATTTTCAAATAAAATTTCAGAAAATCTTCAATACACCAGTTGTCACTTTCACTTGCAATCATAGAAAGTCACGTGGCGTCATGGTACGTTGACCTGACAGCCGAGAGATGTGACAGTGAGGTCGACAGTTCAAATCCACATAAGAGCATTTTTTTTTAACTTTTTAAAAATACCACTAAGGAAAATTAAACTATCTTTGATTAGAGTAAACATAAATAAGAAATAGTGATTGTTTTTTATCGTATCGTTAAATAAATAAACATTGAAAGTAAGAAATCTCTATTTTTGAAAACTACGGTCGACGGAAAAGTTTTGTAACAAACTCGTGAACTAAAATGGCGAATAACAATCTCGAACATCAACGCGCTTATCTCAATTGTTAATAGCCCTTATTAATCCACTTGTTTGTTAGATAACCATTAATTATGAATATCCTAAATTCCTCACTATTTAATTTCGTTTGGACAAACAACTACTTTCCTGGCTAATACCACGACGAACGTTGAATTACATCTGATGATCCCAAAAATGTAGTAGGTAAATAATATGCAGCCTTTAAAGAAATTTTTCAACCGGTGTAGAGTGTGCTGTTCACCATTCAGAAAATTCATTCTCTGTTATTGAATTATACCCGCCTGGTGAAAAACCGGATGTTTGTGCTCTTCAGGGAGGACTTGAAGTTTCCGAAATTGGAACGGTGAACGAAGTGGGAAGTAGAAGATTACAAAACAAAACGAAATGAATAATACATTTTTGACGAAAAAAAAAAATAAATAAAAATTTGGGAGATATTTAATTTTAAAGTTTTGTTTAGTAAACACTACAGCGGGTAAAAAACGCTGTGGCCTGGAGAATTATAGCAGTGTCTCCCAAACAAAGATAAAATTTCATAAAAATTTCTAAAATTTTGTATTGCTTCAAAAACGAATTCTTTGCCATTTATTGTTATGACACTAAGGTAAAAAACGATTAAAATTTCCACAAAATTTATTCGATACACAGTATCTTTTTCAAGCGAATGTAGTACTGTGTATCGAAACATGTCGCAAAGACAATAAATTTTGTGGAAATTTTAATTGTTTTTTACCTTAGTGTCATAACTATGGATTTCCATCAAGTAACGGCCACGTCAATTCAAAATTTATTGTTATGTTCCAGATAACAACCCATTGTCTTAATCATGAATGCAGTAAAAGAGAGTGAGTCTGTTTTGAAGCTTTCCTTTCCACTTTGTCAGCTTATTTTCACTGCAGGATATTCGGTAGCAAAAAACGAAAGATTGCATAGTACGCTACAGTTTGCTAAAAATGAGCTACGTTCACTGGTGGGCAACAAAAAATTAGATTCGCCCATGTTAATCAAATCTGTAAAAGATCTTTGTGAGTTTGTGACTGACAGATATTCAAAATATGATAAATGCGTGGACAAAGTTGAAATAATGAAGAATAAAATGTTTACAGTATAATGATTTGTTTTGTGTATTAAACAATATATTTTATAATAATTATATGCATGATTTCTTTGGTTTTTGATGGTACATTAGGACTACGGCAAAAAATAATATCCTACGAGTGTTCATGAGGGAGTATTATTATTATTACTATTGAAAAGGGGAACATTCTCCATGAAGATTGAAAAATGAAAAATGTGATTTATTTCTAATATCTAACAGAAAACAACTACTTCCCCGGCTAAAGCCACGCTGGACATTGAACTACATCTGATAGATATTGTGAAAAGACTCTAACTGAAAAGGAAAGAAAAAATCTGAAATTGAAAATTCGCATTTTCATTCAGATAGCTGATTTTTTTAATTATCTCTCTTGTTTTCATTAAATAAATCAGATAAGGAGAATGTTATTCAAAAACTATCACTCACAGAAATCGTTCATTTCATTGAAGCAAGGTTCGCTTCTCTCGCATTCAATCCCTAATACATTTTGGTCGACGAAAATCTATTTCGCTTTGCCAAGCTCTTCAGATTTTATGAATGTCCTATTCATATTTTCGAACTAAAATTATTACTATTATTATTTCAGTGAAGTCAAAACTCATCTTGTTTTTTGGTTGATAAAAAAGTTATTAACGTCTTTTATCGCATATTTATTTTTGTTGATAGCGATGAGTACCTGTTGATAGTTGGGAAAATCGCCTAGAATCCCCCCCAACAATAATATGTCTTCGGTGTCCGTCCCTGAGCTATTGTATTTATTCAAAAAAATCATTTCCATAGCACCTCTGTAACTCTGTTAATCAAAATGAACTGCTGTTGATTTTAAAGTCATAGGTACATGAGAATCAAGCGATAGAGATTATTCCAGTCCTTTCTTTATACATGTTCGGCCACCAATATGGATAGTGTATACGTGCCCGCACACAGGTACGTTTTTATATACAGTGACCGCCAAAAAGTATGTATATACCATATGGGAAAAAAGTTTATTATTAGAGTACTAGAAAAAAGATTCTTGGGAAAAGTTTGTGCATGTTCGATAACCTAAAAATCGATTTGACACTCACGTGATCGCTGGTATGGCGGCAAATTGAAAAAAATTACTATGAGAACGCAAAAAGTGGCAAGTAAAATGGCAAGATATCAAAAAAAGTGATTTGAAAAAGTTGCTTAGAATTAAATTTCATACATATATACAAAGTTTGAAAAGATAATGAGAGAAAATTGAAAATACATTTTTTTTTAAATATTTTCCTAGCTGTTTAAAAATATCAAATTATTATCATATGAATAGTTTGACCATACTGAAACATTTGTATTTCAATGATAATGACAAAACTTTCTCATTTTCTTCTACACCAGTAAGCACTAAATTAAAAAAATTGGATTTTGTTAAAACCCTGGCTGTTACATTGGTTTGTATCTAACAGTTATATCAGAAGTCCACGACCATTGTGATGACATGACACTCCAGAAACATGATGTTTTCCAGATTATAATCAAGTTTCGATGATAATCGTGCCAGAGCGTTTCACTTCGCATGCAAGCCTCTTTAATTTGACGCACTATTTTTAAGATTATGTGCGAAGTGATACGTTCGTGCACGATTATCATCATAACCTGATTATAATCTGAAAAACACGATATTTTTGGATTTCCCTATCATCGCAATAATAGTGGAATTGTGATATATCTATTAGATACGAACCAATGTAACAGCAAGGGTTCTGACAAAATTCAATTTTTTCAATTTAGTGCTCTCTGGTGTGGAGAAAATGAGAAAGTTTTGTTATTATCATCGGAATACAAATATTTCAGTATGGTCAAGCAATTCCATAAGAAAATAATTTGATATTTTTCTACAGCTAGAAAACTATTTCAAAAAAATTGCTGTTTTCAATATTCCCACATAATTTTCTCAAACTTTGTATATGTTTATAAAATTGAATTCTAAGCAACTTTTTCAAATAACTTTTTTCGATATCTTGCCATTTTATCCGACTTTTTGACTACTCATGGTAATTTTTTTCAATTTGCCGCCATACCAGCGATCACGAGATATTTGTCAAAATCGATTTTAAGGTTATCGGACATGCACAAACTTTTCCCAAGAATATTTTTTTCAATACTCTAATAATAAACTTTTTTCCCATATGGTACATACTTTTTGGCGATCACTGTATAATTGAAGTATTCAAGAACTCGTATTTCTTTTATTGAATAAATAAAATAATACATATTGTTACATTCAGAAATTAGGCAGATCGAACCACTGGTAGGTTTTTTCTTGGGTCTCGTCGAATTGATAACTTACACATTTTTTCTGCCTAGAAAATAATTGTAACTCGTGTATGCAATATTATAAATGATATTTATCAATACTCACAGAAAATAAGTATATCTATCACAACCAACCACTGGGAACTCATTTTTGAAACATTTTGTACCCAATATAGTGAAATAGATTTGTCCAATTTCTCTTGATGTCCTCGTATTCACAGATTTCAAACAAGCGTAAAATTCTGCATCGCAGTCGCAGTTTTCCCTCGAAAATAATAAAAATTTAATGCACATATGAAGCTAAGCGATATAATCCAATTACCTGGTGTAAAACGAAGGATTTGTAAGATTATATTTCGTTTGAAAGCCTTCTATGGTATCAGGACAGTGATCATGGTTTCTGCAGCATTTATCTGTATCCCTCTGTATGCCAAAATCTGAGTCGTTATCAGCAATATCGCCAGCACCGCACCATTTGGTACCTAAATATTTATTCTGTAATGTTCGAATTATAAAAAGGCGTTTTATTAGTTTTCGGCAATTCAGTCATGCAAAATGTGAATTGTGTGTGCATGTAATTTTGCTTAATTTTTGTAGGATAGGTATTCGCAGAATTTAATAAATAAATATGGAGGTTGCTGCTTTTGTTTCTGAGAGAATGACTTTGCCGGTTTTGTTACTGAAATAGAATAAACTGACCCAAAAATCAAGAAAATTCCAAGTGATCAATAACTCGAAACTGTGTTGAAATGAAAAGCGACTAATACTTGCTAACGAAAGAAAAAAAAATAACAATAAAAATAGTGAAACAAAAGCACTCATTGAATTTCTGGAATGAAATCGCAGGTACTCGGATTCCTCATCATTGCGAAGTTGTTCTGACAACTATTCGAGATTTTCTGGGCTTCCCAGAATTTCGTTATGAACCTTTATGAAACTGACGTTCTTCTAGATTTTTTCAATCATTTATATACAAAGTGTTTCTCAAATAGATTGTTTCATCAGTGCCAATAAGTAGCTCAGTGGTTGAGACTGTCGCGTTTAAAGCCATTGACTGCTGGTCGGCTAGGTTCAAATCTTAGCGACTACAGATTTTCATCTGATGGTCCGAGAAAGTGCTAGGAATAGCACGTTAAAAGGTAAGACCTCGTTAATCCTTGGCTCGCACAAGTTTCGACTTTTGAAGGCTGCCGTTCGTAAGAGGACGGCAGCTGGTTAAAGCAGTACGCGCACTGAATCCGCTCGACTTGAAAAACAATTTTAATAACAAAAACAAATAATCAACCAATTTTAGATTATTGACCAGCTGAAAGCCGTTATTTATTGTATCAGGAACTTATCATTGGAATTAATTTTCCTCTTTCTGTGATTCTTTCAAAAACTTGTATTCATATCTCGAAGTAATAATAAAAGACCATCCTTGCCTTTTCCATCCTTGTCTTGAAGTCAACATAACTTTGTTTACAAGCGAGGGCCTTATACATGTTAAGTCCGTATTCATTCGTGTAGTTTCGTGTATGCCCGCTCATTTCATTCACCACCTGTCACACCCCTCGCTCACAAATTGTTTGGAAATTTCAATACAAGGATAGTTCACTTCAAAACAGGTATTTGTGTAGGTATAGGCAGGGCATCTCTATGTCTTTTATTACTCTGAGATTCATATATAATGCACTTTTATTATGCACATGACCCTATGATGACGTCACTCGTGACTACCAGTACTACCACGCCGATTCCTGATTGGCTGAAATGGACATTCCCGCTTATGATTGAATACGTATGCATGGTTTTGTTTCTGAACATAAGTTTTGAGGCTGATTTTGCATTGATTATTGCCGTTTTTATTATAAACTTGCAAAGGTTATTGCAAAAGAAGAGAACATTACGAAACTTTTAATGTATGCAACTCATTTTACAGAAAAATCGACATTGCCGGTTTTGATTCTAGGCCCCTCATATGGAGTGCTACACCCAAACACCCTTTTAAAGTTTCAGATTCGGTTCAAACGAGAGCCATTCGTCTCGTCGGTGATACTTCGCTCACAAGCTCGCTAACATCTATGGAATACCACAGAAAAGTGTTCCGTATTGTTTTGATACATGATTATAATCATCACCATTCTTCCTATTCATGTTGAACCCAAATTCTGAAGAAAATGTTGAAATTGTTCCGCTGACTTCTCCGCCAATAATTTGTGTTTCCAGAATGCTTTGCATAATTACGCCAAGCAATATAGAGATATTGTCCTTGACAAAAAGACTACCTGCATGGAAGCCGCCTGTGCCATACCGTGCAGGAGAGTGTATTTTATTCCCACCATGTCCTCTACTCGAAAATGCCATTTTTCAATTTGTTATAAACAATAAACAACAAAAAATCGCGTTTTCTTAGTTTTTTTATTGTAAAATGGAAACTATTGAAGCAGTGTTCACGGTGCAAAGGGCTGAACTGTAGAATTGAATTCCGAAGAGAATGACGGATCAAACGATCCGATCGGATGATTAGAACCGGAGAAAAGCGGGAAAAACCGGAAAGTTGTGTTTTTTAAGAACGTTATTTTACTTTTTTCTTGTTAGTTATTTGAATTATTGGACATTTAGATAGCTTATACATTTCGGATTGCTCTTGAGTGATTTTCTCATAAGTAATGTTATGTGCCTATTTGAATGAAGTGTCGATCATTTTTTTCCAAGAGCTGCGCTTGTAGAAACAAAAATGTGTGTATTTCGAGCACAAAGTGTCATTGTCGTTCTCCAAAGATGAATCTTTTGTCGAGCGACAATCAATCACTTTGCGCTCTGAA
The DNA here is from genome assembly GCA_958298965.1 of Chrysolina haemoptera. Lineage (NCBI taxonomy): Eukaryota > Metazoa > Arthropoda > Insecta > Coleoptera > Chrysomelidae > Chrysolina > Chrysolina haemoptera. The sequence goes on along the minus strand of OY282587.1, from coordinate 41,132,756 downwards.
TACACAAATAACATTCATGTTTGATTTTTACTAGAATACAGGATATATAAGATAAGATATATAAGATGTTCTAGAAATTACGGAAACAATTTGATTATAATGGATTCACAAGTTTCATCGTTTACAACTTACTTGAAATGAGGGGAAGGAAGAGTATAAGTTTCCTCCCTGGTTTGAGGGAGGAAAGTATGTACTTTCTGTAGGGGTAGGAGGAAAAACTATTTGATACAAACTGGAGAAACAAATTGCTCGCTTTGATCGGGAACCTGTTCGGGATTATAACAGTGCTTTTCATTGGACATGCTCGGAGTGAAAGGGGTTTTTTGGGGCTTGTCAGGTTCATGAACCATTGTTTTCAGTCTCAGTAACTTATTTTTCTCGCCTTTTTGTCGTTAGCCTGAACGGCCGCCTACCAGGCGATAAATGACAAAGCTTTATGATTTGTTGCCTGGTTAATTCAAAGTGATAAAGAAATCGAGAACCGAGTATTCATCTGGAAGCTATTTACCACAAAAATCACTTCCAACCTCCACGTATGTTTATGTAAATGAAAAAATGTATGTTTTACCTGGATAAATAAAAAGCTGGTTTGGCAAATGGAGTCTTTCTGCTCTTGCATCTAAGTCGTGAAAATCAAAATCAGCTGAATTATCCCAAATAATTCTGACACCGTTCGTATATTGTGAAAAACAAAACACTAGTAAACTAAACAAATTTCTCATTTTGATTATAAAACTTTCGTATTCATTCATATGCCATTGGACACAATTTATATAGGTAGATTTCCGAAATTACCATATTTTGTATTTGATTTTCATGTAACGTTACTAATTTATCTACTACTCTATTCGTTTATAGCTTATCGTTGGATAAGTTACAACGTTTCAAATTCCATCAATTGAATAATTATTAAAATCAGGATCGAAATGATGTTTGAGTCGACCATTAAATTTACATTCAGTATCAGTACCTTTTTCTTTCATGTTCAAACGATAAGGACAATTCTGGAGGCATTATGAGAAACAATTGTGTAGATAATTTTTTTTCTACAACTGTCAAAAAAGTCCACTTTTTTGTGTGGTTTGTGTGCGTAGAATATTACAATATTTCACTATCAACATACGATTTTATTATTAAACGGAAAAGCAACAAAAGTGCACTTTTTTTAACGGCTGTTGCTAGGCAACCGACAGTTTCATGCAACAACAGTGACAGATCCGAATAATAACGAAATCCTGTTATAAAGCCAGTTCTCATTTTCTTTGGCAACTAATAATCTATAAATATCTGATATACAAATGTTTCACCAATTATATTCTTAGCATTCTTACTATTAAATAAGTATTATCAAAATTCCAAACTATCGCGGCGAATATATTCAAAATAATAGCATATATATACCTCTAAGGAACTATTGGACCTAATCTACACTAGGTAATCCAAGGTAGCTATGGCCGTCAGAAACTAGTTGACAACAATAATTAATGAAATTTATGAAATTGGGCATCTATCCAGATAACGAATTCTTGATAACTATAAATTTAATTTAAGTAGAAATGAAAAGTGGTGAAGATTGAATGGAGAAAATCGTGGATAGTGCAAATATGAGATTTCCTTGACATAGTTCAAAGAAAGAAACAGGTACTCGTTGCTTCAAGAGGATTGTTTATTTATTTCGAATACAAATCTAAGAAAATGAAAAGTTACTTCGATGGACTAGTTATTCGAAAGTCAAGTCAACATTAATAATAATAATATTGACCTCGATGAATATGTTATTTTAATATTCGCTTCAAATTTTCCATTTAGCGGGATAGTGTAAAGAGAAAGGGACTTCGACCCTGGCGAAATTATTCGTTTCATTTATTTGAACTCAACTCTCCGGCATACTCTTCGAACTTTGTTCGAATAACGAATCAATAAAAATATGCCAAATTCATTTCATATTATGCAAAAAAATATGAATTGGTTATTTTTTTTGACAGTTGTAGAAAAAATACTGTATGAAACCAAAAGCCTTGCATTGAATTATTGACGAGTGATGTGGAATTGAAGTGCAGCAAATCTCCACTAAGGCGACAAAGGTGCTAGAGTATACTGAACTTATTGTTGGGTCAATATCGATGAAATTGTCAATCGACTGATTTGATTGTATTTCGTAAGAGGAGCATCGGTCATGAATATATAGACCAGCATCCCACGCCTATTTTCAAAAATTATTAATAACAGGCTGAATCCTTCTGACTAGCTGCATTTTGCCGAGACGCCCAACTTTTTCCTCTACGAAATTTCTCGATAGTGGTAGCTAATAAACTGCGCAGGTGTCAATCATGTCGAGGAAGGGATATATATCAACGTGGGCTGTTAATTCGTCTGCTGTGGTAACAGGAGAGGCGCACAGTAGTGCGTCTCTCTTCTTTATGTGGTATTATCATACCTATCATTGCGTTCCTTGTTGCTCGCGTGTAGACTTCTGTCCCCCCCCCCCTAGAGATCAAATGTAGCTAGCCGGAAAGCGAACAAAGTCCTAAGGCCGTGCGAGCAATTGACTTCCTTCCCTATTAATAAATTCCGCATCGCATGACAAAACGAGAATAATTTCACAAGCTTCATGCTCTCGACTGTACCAGGCGTTCATATTTTTTAACCTCCATAATATTGCCCAATTGCCCCCCCCCCTTAGTCAGAAGCTGGCGACGCCCTTGTTGAGAGAGCATTACAATTTCTCCTCTACTCGCTCGAGGAAGCGATATTGACGTGAGTTGTTAATTCGTCGGACGAGGTAGTAGGAGAGGCGCGTAGTAGTGCGTCTCTCTTATTTATGTGGTATTATCATATCATTGCGTTCCTTGTTGCTCGCGTGTAGATTTCTGTCTATACCCCAGATGAAAAGTTTCCGATACTGTATATGTTGAGAGGGCATTACAATTTTTCCTCTACTCGCTCGAGGAAGGGATATCAACGTGAGCTGTTAATTCGTCGGGTGAGGTAACAGGAGAGGCGCGCAGTGGTGCGTCTCTCTTCTTTATGTGGTATTATCATATCATTGCGTTCCTTTTTGCTCGCGTAGATTTTTGTCTATACCCCAGATGAAAAGTTTCCGATACTGTATGTTGAGAGAGCATTACAATTTCTCCTCTACTCGCTCGAGGAAGGGATATCAACGTGAGCTGTTAATTCGTCGGGTGAGGTAACAGGAGAGGCGCGCAGTGGTGCGTCTCTCTTCTTTTTGTGGTATTATCATATCATTGCGTTCCTTTTTGCTCGCGTAGATTTCTCTCTATACCCCAGATGAAAAGTTTCCGATACTGTATGTTGAGAGAGCATTACAATTTCTCCTCTACTCGCTCGAGGAAGGGATATCAACGTGAGCTGTTATTTCGTCGGGTGAGGTAACAGGAGAGGCACGCAGTGGTGCGTCTCTCTTATTTATGTGGTATCATCACATCATCGCGTTCCTTGCTGCTCGCGTAGATTTCTGTCTATACCCCAGATGAAAAGTTTCCGATACTGTATTAAGTTCTAGATCGCCAACTTTCATCTGGCGTTTGTGAAAAATAAGGGAGATTGCGAGCGAGGAATCGTTATACGGACCAAGGTGTTGCGCGTTCGTTTCTTAATCCAATCATCGGAAAGTGAATGGGTTCGAATCCCAGCACGGTCACCGATCCAGTGTATAATAATAATGATAATAATAATTGTTTTTATTGACAGTTTCTTTCAAGGTACACGAGATATACACATATACAGAGAAATAAGCAAAAGTAAATAATAAGTCAAAAAGCACACATCTGCACATGACGGTTCATGGCATTTGCTCTTCCATCCCACTTGGTTACATGTTAAAAGGTAAGGGTCATATCTCTCCTAGCTCGCACAAGTCTCTTGAATGCTTCTGAGGGTGCAGCCGATTGACGAGAGTAAAAATTTCAACACAAAAAGAAACAAAAAAGTTTTTCATTTCAAATAGCACCCTGTATATTTTTTGCAATTTTTGATATCTACTTTAAATTGCCTTTCAAACGATATATCACACTATGTATTTTACATTTGATTTTATGGAGAAAACGTCCATTGAAATTTCAAATTGAAAGAATTACAGTAGGCTATGATATTTGGTATAATCTTGATTTTAACTTCAATAATAATTGATAATTCATGAACAATTATACCTTATTTTTGTAACGATTATAATAATCACATCAACAGTACTATATTGAGCAATTTATGAAATTTTGATTCAACTAAAGATGTCGTGGAACATATAATAGTTATTTATGCAAAAGTGCAAAAAGTAGGTGTCAGGCCGAGTTGGACAATACGTCGAGTGCAATAAACTCTTTTTGCACGAGTTGCATACAATATTTTTTTTACGTTCATGCAAAAACCAAAAAATGTTTTATTTGGGTGGCACTAAACTGTAGGGAAGACATTGTTTGTTTACCAGGAAGTGGAGGCAGGCTTGGAACTGTCTGGAATACACGAAAAAAATCTCTAGAATGTTCCCGAAGCTATAGGAAGGTTTTTGAAAGTTCGGGAAAACCGTAAAATAACCGGAAAGTTATAGAACGTACTAGAAATAAACTCGAGTGAAATTCTCGAAAGCTGGGTCGCCAGGGGAAAGGGTGCGTTGAAACTTCCTGGAAATGACTAGAGTATAAGAGAGAAAACTCTCGAATGTACTCAAAGCTTCTAGAAGGTTCTGTAAGATTCTAAAAAATTGTGGACTGAACCAGAAAATTGGCTCTGGATAGTTAATTCTAGAAAGTTAGGAAAATGATTTTGGAATGAAGTTCTCAAATATTCGGTCACCTGGAATTGGCGTGAAGATTGGAATTTTCTAGAAATGTCTGGACTATATACGAGATAAAACTTCAGACTTTTTCAGCTTCAGGAAGGTTCTACTAAGTTTGAGAAAAATGTGATATGAACCAAAACTGAGGATCCGGAAAGTTCTAGAACATACTGAGAAGACACTCTGGAAATTTTTTCCAAAGTTAGGTCACCCGGGGGACGTTCGAACTTTCAAAAAATGTCTAGATTATGCGAGATACAACTATAGACTGCTCTCAAATCTTGAATGGGCTGGAAGATTCAAGAAAACTGTGTAATGAACCAAAACAGAGGCTCCGGATACATGTACAACGTACTGAAAAGGACACCCATTAATTTCTCACAAGTTCCACCACGATGGCCCATTCAACATTGCAGATTGAAATGTACAGGGTAACTCACTTATTGTATGTAGCACAAAAAAGTGTGCTTTTTCAAATGTATCGCCCTGAATTTTTTCCATAGTATCCATCCCCATGCCTTACCTGTTTTCTTTTGTAAACAACGCAGTACTAGCAGTCAACCCCCAATTTAAATCCTCATATTCCATTACAAAGTAGCCTCCCTGGAAAAAAAATCTATCGACGCTCCTGATGTCGGTGTATAAGTCTAAAACCATAGAGAATACACCAAAATTCCTACATTCACCACGAAAGAAAAGAAGAAAGATGTCATTGCTGATTCGAGTGGAGAGAATCACCTACTTTCACCTTTCACCACAGATTACATACAACCCCACCAGATGTGACAGCTTTGTCGGAACCTTTGATCTTTGTGGTTCAAAATCTTATGACCTCGAAAATGTCAGATTATATCTATATTCACACTGAGAAATTGTAATTGTATAACATTACTTTATCTACACTGGGAAAAAGACTTTGACTGAAATATAATATGATTATTAGTTAATTCAATAGTTATTAGTAACAAGGAATGTAAAGACGTGTTAACATTCGAGGTGAGTGAGTACGAGCCGAGGCTATACAAATCAAGCGTGTGCGACGCGTGTCGCAAGCTGAAGCAGGTGAATTTACCGTTGTCCAGAGATTTGGAAATATCACCCGCTATTAGAACTACTATGAATATAATAAGAGCTGTTGTACTATAGGTATATTGGTTTTGAAAACCTTTTTTTTTTTATTAACGAAATTTGTGGCATTCTCTTCAAGAACCATTTCAAAAGCTTTCGAAAGGTAGGGGGAGAATGGAGAATATTGACAAAGATTACTCTACTCTTTGATATTGATAGAATTCATCAGGAGACTCAGGAGAGTACGAAGGCGTAGAAGGGCCACGGTTTTTTCTTTTTTTCGAGATCCCGACTTATAACTCTGGATCATTAAAAGATAAGGCTGCACTGTCCTTGCACGCACAAATCTTTCAAGGACTTCTGAGAGTTGCTCGTAAGGGGGCAACTATTTGACGGAAATAACAACAAATAACAAGAAACTGTTGAAATTACTCAATATTCTGGAAACAACCACAAGGAGCGCTAGTGTTTGGAGAAATTAGGGTCAAGGACAAATTATGCTTAAATCAAGGAGTAATTTTAAACCTTGAAATTTCGGGAAAAAATGAGATTCAAGGAATGATTTTCAATAAATGAAATTTTTGAGACCCGAATTGATGCAGAAAAGTCAAATAATGAAATCGTGCATGTTCCCTACTGTGTGAAGTAGTAAGGAGATCGATGCATACATCCGTCAGAATCGCATAGGTGTACGTTTTCATATGGGATGAAAAAGATATTTTTCCATCTAAACGAATAAGGAAAAAACAAAACAAACAAAATATTTTAAGTTCTGAGTAAGTCACTTATTTAGTTTTTAGGATGGTAATGTTTATGTGCCAGTAAAAATATTTCAAAAACAAAAATCAAGCCTGTTCCTTATTTCTAAAGGGGGGAAACAGGCCACTGATTGATCGGAAATGTTAGGAAAAATTTGGCAGCCAACTTCACGTTAGTTAAAATCGTTAGAATTGGCCAATTTCTGTCAGTTCTGTCAATACGTCAATAGTGTCAATGTCAATACTCAAAACTCACAACTGTCATCTAGATGTGTTCTGTGCTTGAAGTGTTTGACGTTTGACTTTGACGCATAACCTAGATTATCGAATTTATCGTATTATAATGGTTTTTCTTTGAAAATAATTATTTATGAAGGCTCGTAAAGGTAAATAGATAACATCAACTAATTGATATTGTTTGTTATCCTCAAAACTGGAATAAGTTAGATGCACCTGTTCCTATTCATATTTTTCTTTTCTTCAGGTACAACAAGAAAACGATGGATTGTTTACTAGCCTATTACACCGAAAAATTCACAAAAATTGATGGAAATATTTTCGAAGTATTCTCGAAATTTTATAGTTTGGATCTGTAAGAGAAAATTGAGAATTCGAAACTATCAGACTTGATGCAGATATGATTTATTTTTAGATCTCCAGTAGATTCTTGGTTAGAAATTCAATTTAAAAATAAGATAAAGAAGGACGACCGGTTATCGTTATTTTACAGAAAAGAAGGAAACAAATGTTATGCTCGAAAAGACCTGCTGAAAAGCTTGGAATATTACACAAAAAGCTTGTGTTGTGCCACACCTGGAAGTAGGGAGTATGGTCTTGCTCTGGCAAATAGATCTGCAGTATCTTTTGAAATGAAAGAATATGAGGCAAGGAGTGAAATCATTATATCTTCCTTCAAATACGATACACTTTGATTTTCAGTTTCACAGTTGAAATCGAATTAAGATGTTCACCATCAAAACTATAACTTTGTATATCCATAAAAGCTAATTTGTATTAATTTTTACCTTTTATTTCAGAACTGTCTGAAAGATATAGACCTCTGTTTCAACACTGATTACCCTGTAGATCTCAAACCCAAGATATATTTTAGAAAAGCTGAATGTTATTTTGAGACTGGTCAGAAAGACGATTTTGAGAAATGTGTATTAGAAACTCATAGATTTCTCTCGATAACGTTGGTAGATGATAGAGGTTGGTAAAAATAGATTTAAAACATTCCAAACTTTCACAATTATTTCAGAAAAACATTTAGAAAAACTGAATCAAATGAAAAAAGCAAAAATAGAGTGTAAAGGTATAGAATTGAACAGGGATAACTCGAATGACCTCCCGGAATTTGACGAAGGTGAAAATGTTAAGTTTGCTTTTGCTTCATCCAAAATAAAAATGGGGTAAGTTCAATTAAGTGATGTATTACCAGTGAAAGATTTATTGTAATATTTTCTCTTGATTTATTTCAGATATGACAAAACTAGGGGAAGACATGTGATTGCTGGAAAGAATATTAGAAAAGGAGATGTTTTATTTATTGAAAAAGCTTTCATATTTGCTCCTGTTTTCAAGGAAAACAAAGAATTTTATTCATTTAAGTGTTATAATTGTTTGAAGGACATTATAAGTAGTATTCCGTAAGTATTTTATAAGAGAGTGAAATCTTTTTGGGCTACTGGAGGTCTTTTCATTTGGTTGTTATTTTGCTTGGAGTTTTTGTTACTAAAACCTACAAAAAGGACGTCAGTGGCTTTACTAGTTCAAATAACTACGAAATTTGATCCAAATGGGTTTTAGGATATTTTATAAATACCGTTGTTTTTTTTTTAAGCTTCAACGCCCTGTGTATCTCAGAAATAAAGCAACTCCGGACATATGTTCATATGAACTTTTTTTCTAAAAACGACCATCTTAAACGAATCACCCTCTGCAGTTTCATACCATAGTTAGGAATCACCCTGTATACAGTTTACTTTCTTTTGATACGTAAGAAATTCTGATGCCAAGCCACGAATTCCACAGAATTCTAGCTTCTTTTATGTGTTGTCTCTGTTGGCTGTCTGAATTTGTACCTCACTGAATTGGTTGAAAACCTACTTGGAAGTCTATATTGAAAAAATGTCTAATTTTATGCCTCTGTCTCAGAAAACTGTAAACAATTCTTCAGTCTGCCTCAAATGATTATCAAGTTGAGATACGAGTTAATTTTTCGCATTTTTTCAAAGACTTTTCATATGTGTATCTTAGCTTAAAGTTTGGATATACACATAACTCATCTGCGAATGCAGAAGACCATCATCATTGGTCACTTCGTCGACTCAGGGCACATGTTTCCTGGAGCCAGTAATCACTCACTCCACTTACGTGAGAAGTGACTATTTGAGTAAATGACACCAGCGCGCTCTTCGGAAGTTTCGGAGCTCTGGAGACAGGGCCCAACTGGAAAAAAATTATTATAACAGTTTACAGTTAGGTAACAAGTTGTATATTTTGGCGGATAGTTGTGACAGCGGCAAACATTGTAATATGATCAGAACTGTAACATGTCACACCAAGCCTACTAGCGGGGGCTTTGGGAAAGAGCCATTGCATTTGTGTGCCTTTTTTATAATTCGTCTATTGTATATCTTTTACGGATATTTGAATACTTGTACTTCACTGTTTGGTAACTTTGGTGTCATAATGAATATTAGGGAGTTTTATCCCAACACCAAACATCTATTTTTGACACCTTGACACGTGTTTCTGTTACAAAGTGACCTTCTGATTCAATACTCCAGGATATTTGAATGTAAAAAAATACGATTTTTGATGAACATAATTTATGTTTTTTGTAGCACAACAATTATAAGCTTTGTCAATAAGAATAAACTTCTTTTAACATTGAAGCACATGATGATTGATTGTATTATAGAGAAAACTCAAAATATCCAACATGAAATTATTTGTGACGAAGGTGATGAATAGTTTTAGAACAAACAACTTAAAGAAGTACTAGTTGACCACCATTTCAATATGAAAGGGCTATTATTAGGGATTGCAATATTTTGTGGAATTCTTTATGCTTTGTTATTTTTAAAAGAGTGTATCATAATTCCGTTTTTTTTTCTAATTTCTTTATAATTACAGATGTGAATGTTGTACCTTATGTGTGTATTGCAATGAAAAATGCCGGACAACCTCTTGGAACGAGTGTCACAAATGGGAATGCGAAGGAATGCAAGCAAACATCTGGTATGATTTGGGAATAGCATTCCCTGCCTTCAAAGCTGTACTGAAGGGTGTTAAATCTGGCTTTAAAAGTATCAAAGGAGATTACCAAGAAGATTTGGGGCATTTTGGCGACAAAAAAGATAATTACGCTTATTTTAACAGATTAGTGTCAAATATTTACAAAAGTAAAAATGCAGCCCCATATATTTTGGTGAGTAGTTTTCCAAAATACTGATTTATGAAGTATTATTTATTTTATCCTTTTAGATGTCAGCCATAGTAGTGACGTATCTCAAAAAGTATACAGACTTCTTTGTGTGGTTTCTGCAACAGAAAAACTGTCCTAAAAATGATCTTGGCATTCTAGTCAAGTATATCGGAGGCCTTATCACCAAACACATTGCACAACTATCATGTAATTCTAGTATTATAGAACATTGGACCTATTCATCGACAGATCTACTTTTTCCCGATATTCTCATCACAATAGCTTGTGGCATGTTTCCGTCTGTTAGCATTATGAATCATTCGTGTCGACCAAATGTTACAAATTTGTAAGTCAAAAATGTATATCAATTTTAAGTTGGACAACAAAGGTGTGAGAACTATTTCTTAAGGTATTAATGGGTGAAAAAAATATTTTTCAGTTTCATCTGTGATACAGTAGTGGTGAAAGCGTTGGAAGATATACCAGAAAATGAGGAAATTTTCAATTGTTACGGTATTGATTATCGTGGAATGAACAGAGAACAGAGACAGATTGCCTGTCGAAGTTTATATCATTTTGAGTGTAAATGCATTGTATGTAGTGATCCAGCTAAAGAAGTGGTGAGTAATGCGCTAAAAAGTAAAAAATAATTTCTTTAGATGTGTAATGTAGGTTATTCTGCCGTAAAAAATAATTTCTTTAGATGTGTAATGTAGGTTATTCTGCCGCTTTCGTATTCAAACTGAAAACGTTGGAGAGGCTTGAAAAAAGATCCGGAAAAAGGAGGAAATTTCCTAAAAAAAATGTTCACCTTCCGTAACTCTACCACCAATATTGATAATTTTAATTTAGAGGCGAAAATGGCGCTAAAAGCGGGTGATGCACGTCCCGCGTGAGCTGACTGATACCGATCCTTGAAAAATAAAAATAATTTTGACCCATTAAATATCGATATTAAGAAATAAAAAAAATCAGATACCATTTTGACACTTGGATAAACAAAAATAATAGTAGATATGCTTTTGTTTATTTAACTAGTTTTTATCAAAGGCATTTGCAACTGAGTCTTCTTGGAAGAACGTTGCACAAATATCTGTCAGATGTAATTCAATGTCCGTCGTGGTATTAGCCAGGGAAGTAGTTGTTTTCTGTCAGATGTTTGCCTCATATTTTCCACATGGTGTAAATATATGGAGAGAAAGGTACTTCAACATTGTCGATTTTACTATTTCATTTAATTGATACTCTCCTGCAAAAATTCTCGAACAATTGTTTATGGGATTAGTGTTTTATAGAAAAAGTATTCTTTTGCTGCCAAACGTTTCGAATTTTATAAAATTTATTTACAAGGGGTCAAATTTATACTTGGAGACTAGTGAAAACTACTAAGAGAATGAAAAGTCATCCCTTGAAAAGCAAATTTTTGGGTAAGACCATTCGTTGTCTTCAAGTTTGTACTATTTAGAGCATGAATTATTACCGGAAATTTTTTGAGTACATAAATTTTCTTTAAAAATTCATATACGAGACAAATTTCCCGCAATTAATTCAAGCACGTGGGGGATTCGGTGAGAAAATTTATTATCGGAATTATGTTCGTATTGCGGAATACTTTTTTCTCCACAATAGTTACAGTATTTGCCAATTCTGAAATCAGATTTAATATTGAACAAATATTCTACAACACTTGCTGTCTTATGCATTTTGCGTGTATTTCATTCAATGACTTGTATAAGAATGAATATTCTGACATTGTTGTAGCACTAATTACATTAGCCTTAACTGGCATCAGTGACAAGATGTGAATTGAAATGTCAAAATAATTTTTCGTTGGCTTTCCATTTGATTATATGTAAAATTTGTGGTTGTGGAGAAAGCACAGTCTGTTACTTGGTTAGAATCAAAATTCGTTATGCTCGTGGTTCCTCGCGCTCGGAACTTCCCGCTCGGAACTTCCCACTCGCAACTTCCCGCTCGGAACTTCCCACTCGCAACTTCCCGCTCGGAACTTCCCACTCGCATCGAATTTTCATTATAACCTTGTTACAGAATACTATTCTGATTTCCCCCGTGTCCTAGTAAAATTAATTATATAATATTAGAGAAATTATTATATAAAATTAATTGATTTCATACAATTTTCTTACTAGATTTCAGGGAAATGTCAATTTTGACTAAAAATTAAAGTGGATGTTTGTATTGCGGGATATTTTTTCCCCGTGCCCTAGTAAAATAAAATTTATAATATCTGTTATGTACATTATTATATAAAATTAATTGATTTCATATAATTTTCTTACTAGGTTTCAGGCAAATGTCAATATTATTATTATGTAATTATATGATAGCTGTCATGTGCTGAAAAAGTTCCACTTATTAATTTTACGTCTCCATGCTCATGTGAATGAAAAATTTTCAGAAAATTTGCCTGTTACCATAGTAACAATGTCGAAATAAAGCATGTGATTGTTGAAAATTTTCAATAAAATATTACTGTTTTTATTTAATCAGTTGCATGATGACATAAACACCAAATTGAAAGTAATATTATTGAGGTGGATATCATATTTAATGAGTTGGTGATTGGTTTCAGGAAATGTTGGATAGTTATCTATGTCCCAGATGCAAAGGACTGGTCCCCGAAATGCCAAACAACACTCTTAGTTTTTGTGTCAATTGTGGAGATAAATATTCATTGAAACCTTTTCGAAGGATCAATGATGAAGCTCAAAAATATTTGGAGAGTGAGTTTTGTTCAATTCTTAATTAGTTTGGAAACATATTGCACCTGATTATAGGTACAACATTATGATTTCAAAGTTTCATGTTTTTGTTTTTTTTATATTTCAGACGACGACGTGAATCAATTAGAACTTTTGATAAAAAGTTTGAAGATAAGGGAAAAAATTCTTTACAAACATCATAAAGATTTTGAGGAAGTCTACTATAGATTGTATAGCTACCATGTGGAATCTGGTGAGTATCAGTCATCCAAATTACTCGATAAAGAATATTTTGGAAGTGTTATTATTATTATTATTAAATCAAGACAGTGTTGTCTTTCATTGCTTGATATATAAATGTCGCCAACATGAGTAGACGCATCGTATATACAGGGTGATTAGTAAACTTATGGAAAAAATTCAATTATTTCAAAGATACTGTGCGAACAAAGTTTTAAACAGTAACATTTGAATGTTAGAAATTACATTAAAGTTGGTAATGTAGAAGAACTGTTGAAAATTCAATCTTATTGACTGCTGAATTTTTTAAAAAACACCAGAGACGTTTCTTATGGAAGATGGCCTTATAGACAATCCAGGTGGTTCATGTCCGGCACTTGAGCAGGCCATCAAACAGGTCCACCTCGACCAATCCAGAGATCTCTGTTTGGATTTACAAAATGAATATTATTCAGGCGAAGGATCATGAAAAATAAAAATTCGTGTTATTTCAGGTGATGCTGAAAATATGTTTAAATATTTTCATTTATGGTTAGAAAATGAAAAGGCTCGAAGAGGCGACAATTCAAGGGGTATCGGCACGAAACTTTATGAAGCAGCATTAGCCATACTACACTGTCTTCAGAATGGAAATCCCAAAAACTGCAGTAATCTGAAGTAAGTTACTCTCAAGACCTCAAGATTTATCTCTGAGTATTTCTTTTTTCAGGGCTTTTCTACAAAATGTTGAACATATGATCAGAGAGGCCAAACTGGTGCTGAATTTATATTATCCTGCATACATTACAAATAGGTTAAGCAGAAAAATTCAATTCATATCAAATAAGTAATTTTTTTATAATATATTTTACTAACATACATTCCAAATTCATTATTGATTCACATAAACGACTAAATAATTTTTTGAGAGGTAAGTTTTTTCAACAGTTTCATCGGGAACGAGCTGAAGAGTCTTCTCTTCTCACTCCTTTGCTATCATTATGGAACCATGCCGAACATCCTTTTGCAGGACTCATTCTTGTAGCGAACAGCAAAGCTTTTGAACTTTTGAAGATTATGCAAGGTTGTAAGCTTTGTGAAAATCTAATTTAGGTAATGTCTTCGTCATAAAAAAGAGTTCTTATTGGTAGACATTTTGAAGATCCATAGAGATTATCTCAATTAAACTGTTGATGGAGGAACTATGCATGCTATTTTCAGAAGAGCAAAGACCAAGAAAATATCCTTGAAAAGAGCAATATCAACAACTTATATGCGGCATTCCAGAGAAATAAGCAAGTTCTTCAACGAGGTCTCATGAACTGGTTTTGTGTGAATGGAACGCACTAGCCGAGAAGCTAGAACCCCTTGCCTCAAAAAATACTTGAGGACAAGTCGTATCTGTGCTTCATGACAAGGGTCATGTGGCCGATGCTTAAGACCAATGACATGCTAGACTCTGCTATAAACAATTCGATCCGTGGTCACATTCTAAGCAAAATTTTTGTTGCCGCTTATTTCGCGGAACATCAACCCAAAAGTCGGCAAAGCTGCTTTCAATTACTGTTCCAAAATCCTTAACTTTATGTTAGTAATAGTTGATACTTTGTTTTACATTGAAACTCTAATGGGCTATGGGATTTTCCAAAAGTTATTTGACATTTTTTCAATATTAAGTTCTAATAAGTCACAACACACGATATTAATAGGAAATTGAAGTTTTTTCAATTTCCTATTGAATCTCACCTCCACTGTATGCAATGGATCGTCTCCGATGGATACACACGATATTGCTCAAGTCATTGTAAGAGTCAGTTACAGGAGGAGGTTGCTACTAGTGCAAATGACAGCTCCTATATCGCTAACCAAAAGACTGAATAACACCAGTCCGATGTGAGATCTTTGCGTAACTCCTACTTTGCAGAAATGCTAGAGGATATAGATCCATCCACTTGGAACATTGATTCATAAAGCAATCAATTTTGCTAATCATGTTTGACTTTATCAAATGCTTTAGTATAGATAGTCAACTTGTGACCTCTTTTCTAAGGTATTCGATATAAAATTGCTATATATCAACAAATTTGTTATTGTTGATTTTCCAGAAAGCCATGTTGTTTGATTATGAGATTTTTTAAAAATTTGGGAATTTTCGGAAAATACTCCTATTTAATGAAGGGTGTGATTTTAGCAATGACCAAATTAATGTGGTTTTGATTATCAAATAAACAGATTTTGTTCTCAGAATGATAGATATGTCGCCAACCTATTAACACCAAATTAGTTTCAAAACGATTATCTATAAATGAATGTACAATCACCCGAAAACATTATCTGATAGTTTTATTCTCAAAATAATAGATCTGCCAACAACTTGTGCACTAATTAGAGGACTTTGTTTGATGACAAATATTTATAAAAAATAAAATATTATTCCCTTTAATAAATTTAATATAAAACAGAATGAGAAAGCAGACGTGTTGAGTTTTTACAATGTGGTGAAATGTCCAAATTCACTAATTTAAAATTTATAAAATAATTTATATGGTTGTCTAAGTAGTTCCGGCTAGAAATCATTATTTTTTTATTGCTGCCAGTTATGTGGGTTCCCCACTAAATAGAAACAATATTCTACTTTACATGAAGGAAAAAATTCAGGTCTTCTTTTCTCAAGATCAACAGAATCGTTATTTTCATTAATACATAATTCACTCAAAATTGTCAGAACAGAAACATCAAATATCTTCTTCAAGTTTGAATCCAAATCTAAAACTGTTATCTGATGGTACAAAGTTTATTAATTTTTTTTCATCACTATATTCTTGACACTCGTTTATTTTGAAGGTTGATGCTCTTTCATTTGAATCACTTTTTTCCGAATGTTCAAAATTGAATTTGAAGGTATTTCCTACAGGAGACGTAAATGCTCCTTTTTTCACAAAAACTGATTTGTTACTAGGGGCTGATGGCCTAATTTTCATATTCAGTACATCTGAAAAAAACAAAAATTACAGTCCATCTTTCATCAACTTGCATAATTGAATTACTTTTGGATGTTTTCTTTTCTACTGCTGCCATTTTTTCTCGGTAGTCTCCAAAGCATGATCTCATAACTTGCCTTTTTTTAACCATAGGGGCTGTATTACTCATTAGGGTCCGTAAAGATTTGGAATGGTCTTGTACTAAAAAAATAATGGTAGTTTTAAGCTGGAAATACTTGTCATAGTCACACCTTGTTTATTATTCAATTTGTTCAACTTCATAGCAGTTTGTAGTTGCTGAATACACCAACATAGTTCTACTTCAAATTTTTGTTCAACTTCAGGGCTGATAGTACTTGTGCTAGGAACTGAATGATTTTGTTCTGTTGATCGAATTAGAGGTCGTCCTGCATTTTTGTACAGTTTTGGTTTGTTGGGGGCCATTCTCAATAGACACCCAAAACTGTAAATTTTTTATATATCCTATATTATAAACTAAATGCTGAGAACTGGGGCAATCTCCCAAGTATTGTGACTTGTGAGTTGCGTACCGACTACTGAGTGTGACTAGTGTGAGTACTGACTGACTCTTGAGGCCTGAGCAGAGCAGAGTGAGCAGTGAGCACAGAACTGACTGACACTAGTGACACTGGACTGAGATATAGTTCTGTGGTACTGAGCTCAGAGCAAATATAAACATAGAGATGCCTTTCTATCCTTGTTTTTTAAGCCAACATCACCTTGTTTATATTTACATCTGGCCTCCAACTAACGCATCTAGTTGCATTGTCCTCTGAACTGAATGTTTACATCCCCTCAGTCCCCTTGACCATATTTCATTGTTGAGAGAGATGGACATCGTGGTTGTCTACAAATCTGTTATGTTTGAGTAGAGAGGGCATCTCTATGTTTATTATTGCTCTGAGGTACTGAGCTGACTGCTGAGAGTCCTGAGCACTATAGATTATAGATCAGTGGTCCTGAGATGAGTACGTCATAAAAAAAATGAGGTTGGGTTAGTAATGTTTATGTCAGTGCTGTCGGAACGGAACAATAATTTTTAACGTACCAAATAGTAAATATCTGTCATACATAGTAACTTAAAATTATCCCAATCACAAATCACAGAACAACTTGTTCAGTGCTCTGATATTAGGTTTGTCGAACAAGGAATCCCTGACGGTTTCCCGACTAGCCGTTTTCGATTGGCGTTTGGTTCTGGTAGCGGTTGACATAAAAATGACAGCGGTTTACTTTCTGGTACTGTTAATGACGTCATAGTGAATAATGAAACGAATGTGTTGGTTAGTGGTTGTGGTAATCAATCAACCTTTCTAGTACTGTTAATGACGTCATAGTGAATAATGAAACGAATGTGTTGTCATTAGCCGTTTGGTTCTGGTAGCGGTTGACATAAAAATGACAGCAGTTTACTTTCTGGTACTGTTAATGACGTCAACCACTAACTAACTGGTTAGTGATTGCGGTAATCATTCAACACATTCGTTTCATTATTCACTATGACGTCATTAACAGTACCAGAAAGTAAACTGCTGTCATTTTTATATCAACCGCTACCAGAACCAAACGCCAATCAAAAACGGCTATTTTATGTCAACCGCTACCAGAAACAAACGCCAATCGAAAACGGCTTATTTCTGATTGATTTATTGCGCATGCGTCTGACGTGTACTATTTGTGTACCTTTAGGATTCATGTTTTCTTCAAACGGATTTCGGATCGCGATGAAAGTTGTCAATTGTCAAAATATTACGTAACCCCTCAGCTTGAGCCATTTGTTCAAGAAGTTTTGTCTCTGTCTGTCCCATGAAATCTACTATATTAGGTTTATTCGTTTGCATCAAGGTGTATTGTAGTGCAATTTACACCCCATTTTGAATCTAGTGTAGCTGAGTGCAACAAAGGAATGTGTTAAATTAATTTCCAAATGAATACTAAAATCGAGTGTAAATTACACCAGGTGTAGAAAAGTGCTACATCTCGAGAATAGGGCCCCAGGGGCCATATTCTCAAATATCGACTACCCTATGTCGCATGCGACAAAATATCTCCATCTCTTTTCAATGCTTGGTCGAGAAAAGTGATAGAAATATTTTGTCGCATGCGACATACGGTAGTCGACATTTGAGTTTGGGGCCCCTGGTTTATGTAGATTTGTTCGTTTGCATCGTGGTGTAGCACTTTTCTACGCCTGGTGTAATTTACACTCGATTGTGTTAATTTGACAATTCCTCTGTTCGAACTACACTCAGCTACACTCGATTCAAAATGTGGTGTAAATTACACTACACTACACTACACCTTTCCGGTGGTTTGGACATATTGTTTACATTTACAGTAAGTACTGTTAATAGGATCAGTACAAAACAAACGAAGAATGACCACTTGATCCGAATGAAATGAGCGAGCGGGCATACACGAAACTATAAATTAAATAAAAAATCCCATTTTCAATAGAAAAAAGTTTGAAAATTTTTAGATAGCATATAGCACCCGATTAACGGAATTTTACGTAGATGTTGAATATTGGAAATATATGATAAAAGGAAATGACGTCGGTTTTCGTTTAAAACAGTTTAACTCAAAAACGAAAACGGTTCGATATCGAAATAGGATATTATCTGGATGTAGGGCACAAAAAATGTGAAAATATACAGGGTGTTCCACTTGAAAAACTTGACTTATTCTAATTTTTTCATGCGAACAAAGTATCTGCATTTCCTAACCACCCTATATGAAGCAAATAAAAGTGTGGTTCTGAAATGAGGACCCTTTATGGTATCACTCCACTCAATTTCGAATTTGATCGTCTGTAACGAAAAGTGAAATTAAAAATAGTAGAAGCGGCAAACCTGCATCGTCTATTGCGAGTATTTTGAAAGAAATGTAATCTCTTAAAATTTGTTGCGTAAAAGGACCTGAAATTTAGTTAGGAACGTAAAGTAGTTAAATATTTTTTGGTCAACGAGTCAACGGAATTATTTTGGTACTGACAAAAATCGATAAAAATATCAATCATCAATCAAACTGAGCTTTATTGTCTAAAAATACATATTCCTATTGAAAAACCCTGAGAAAGTAATAAGTGGAGAAATCACTGGTTGGCAAATGATTATAGATTTTTTTGCTTTCTTTCATATATAATAGAATGTTCGGTTCTACTTAACTTGGGTATTGGTAGAGAAAGGTAAATTCTACAGCTGAAAATAGGCCACAAAAAAATCAGTGAGTCGCACAGGAAACTAATAATAATAATAGCAGGCATCTACCCACACTCCACGAGTGTTTATGAGGGAGTATTATCATTATTATTATTATATGAGGCAATAAAGCAATTATGGCAGAATATTCAGAAAACAGTGTGTGCTAACAAAACAAACAATCATTTTATTTCATCTTTATATACATAAAATAATTCACAATACAATTTGAGTGATTAGTCCTGCTGCGATAGTTACTCCTCCAACCCTTAGCATAACCCTTCCGAGTTCTTTGCATTCGCTATACAATTCGAGAGCAATAGGCCTCGACACCTGAATTTCAACAATTGCACTGGTATTTTTCCCCAAAAATCTGGGATGTTTTTTCAATACTTCCCCGGTACTTTTGTTCAACTGAGAAACCAACTTGCTCACAACCACTGGTTCCACTAGTGATTGGTGGTGTAAAATTACAGGAAATCCTTTCGTAATAGGCACAGCTACATTGAAGATAACTATTCTTGCTTGAAATTTCGTCGCAACTTGAACAGGGTTCTGAGGGTCACACAAAACATTTCCGACAGAAACGTTTTGCATTTCAATTCCTGACAGGGTGGCTATTACTTGATCACCGGCAAAAACAACAGTCTGTGACAATTCTTCTATCGAGAGAGACTTAACAGTGGCAAATTCTCTATTGGGGCAAATCAAAATACGATCGCCAGCGCTCAAAGTTCCTGTTTCCACTTTTCCAGACACACAAAAGCCACTACCAGTCCCCTGAAATTGCAATGTAGATTATTAAGAGTTCACTGAGAAAAATGTATAAGTAGTAGAAATTAGGAAATATTCAGTTATTCCACTATAAGTATTCAAAAAGTGCCGTGCTCCTAGACAAAAAATATGGGAAATGGGAAATTATATGTCACATATCTTATGTATCGATCAAAAAATATGTGTGAAAATAGAATATTATTATAGAAGTTTTATAAGACACTATTTTATCACATGCATTGTTGGAGAAATTTTGTAGAATTGTGAATGACTAACCGATTTGATTTATCAAAAATACTATACCAAGTCGTCGCCATTTGAGGGAAAAAAATTTTTTTCAAATAAAATCATATCCTATTTTATTAGTTCCATTGTTCGATTACAAAAATGCACTCCGTGTGAAATATCTATATCAAAATTGCATTGTATTGAAATAATTTGAAGCATCTTTGACTCTAACTCTCCCCTTCTCATAAAACAAAACCCCCCCAAGACATTTTTCCATTAAATGTTCACACAACTATTCTGATATGTTGCAAAGAAAAATTAATGCAAAATTAGCATATAATTTTATTTTAAAAATGTTTTGAACAAAATATGAATTTATAAACTAATTTCTAGGGATAAAACTTATGACCTGAATATAATTTATAAAGTTGTATGTATATGATTTGTCATTATAACATTAAACATCAAAAATAATTGAAGTTATAATCGGTCAATTTTAGCTTACCAAGAATAATTTAAATAATCTTCAATCTATACATTAACAAGCTGCGGAATAATCTTCATTGGTATAAACGTTCTGATTTTTGAGTTTCTGTTATAATCATGGTGTGTCAAGAAATCTTTGATGATTTGAGTTCATGGATCATGAGACTATACAACTTTGTGCTAAGTATCAGAGTAACACCACGATAATTGGTTTGCAGCCAACGTGAACATATTATTCAGAATGTTTTGTTGGGATTATACATTGTGCGCTTCATTCAGTAAGACAATATTAATTCAAGAAGAATAATAAATGAATATTTCATTAAAAGACTTACTTCATGAATATTAATTTCAATCTATAAGTGAACTGTCTTGTTTTTCATATGCATATCAATGCTAGATTTATATTTTTATCTTGTCATAATATTGATCAGACTTTTAAAATACCTACAATACCTCGATTCAATGAATTAATATCCAAATCTTTTTATGGATTGACTTGTTTGATATATCTCAAAATTAGATAAATATCATACACATAATTTGGATTAATGTATATCTGCCGAATTTGTGTTTTAGGCATTTTCACATTAAAATTTCATTACAACTCACCCACGTACAATACTTAATCTTGAACCAATTTTAGTTCTTTATTTTATTTAAGAGGGAATTTTCTGAGAAAAACCCTAATCCATATTATTTCACCAACACTTACCTTGAATATATCATTCACAGATAATCTGAAAGGTTTTGATATGGGTCGGTCAGGTGATCGAAAATTATCTGAAACACAATGTGTCAAATTTCTATCGCATTTTTAAACGCAGACCACTCACCAATCACGTCCAGGAGACATGGTCCATTGAACCAATCTAACAATTCGCTCTCGGTAGGCTTACTTATCAGGTTCTGCCCAGTTAATCCACTGCAGGGAACAAAAGTTACATCAGACCCTTTGAAACCGACCACTTTGAGGAAAGCTTTCAACTTTGTGACGATTTCGTTGAATCTTTCTTGCAACCAATTGACAGTGTCCAATTTGTTGATGACCACCACTAGTTGAGTCACTCCAAGAGATCGTATAAGAAGCGCATGTTCTCTAGTTTGTCCACCCAAATCGAAACCAGTTTCGAATTCACCACAAGTTGCATCTACTACCAGGAGAGCTACATCAGCTTGACTTGCTCCTGAGATCATATTAGGGATGAAGTCTTTATGACCAGGGGCATCTAGCAAAGTCACCTGTAAATGATAAATAAAATTATAATAATCTAAGTGTTGTTTTGAGCATCATGGTTGTTCCAATTTCCAACCTGTTAACAACTACAAAAAAAACTGAAAAAAGAGAATCTGAATAACCTATTGAATTATTATGAGAACAGTAATTCAAGAACTAACAAGAGTTACCAAAGATAGCTCAACCTGTTCAGAAAATATTCTCGTTTCAAATTTATTGATATGCCACTTAACACAAACATGTCAGATCACTATGCTCAATACATATGAAAAATTCAGTTTGGACACTGACGCCAGTAACGTAGGACTTGGAGCCATCCTGTCCCAGAACCAGGAAGGACAAGAGAAAGTTATTGGGTATTTCAGCAAAATCCTCAGCAAACCTGAACGCAATTATTGTGTCACCAGACGGGAACTGTTGGCTGTAGTAAAAGGGGTAGAACATTTTTACAAATACGTCTACGGAAGGAGATTCCTGGTGAGGACTGACCATGCAGCCCTCAAATGGCTTTTGCAGTTTAAAACCCCCGAAGGACAGGTAGCACGCTGGATCAAGCGACTTCAAGAATTTGATTTTGATATTGAACATTGAGCAAGGAGCAGTCACAAGATGTCCTATCACGGAGACCATATCCAGGCGACTGCTCACACTGTCTTTGAACCGAGAAAGACGCAGCCGTTCGTAGGACCAAGGTGGTTGACGGTGACTGGAAAGATGACAAAATCTAGAAAGACCAAGAGAAAGATCCAGACCTTAGTCTGGTCATCGGATGGAAAAAGGGCAACCGAAGACCAAGAAGTCGCACGCTATTCTCCAGTGGTTAAACCATACTGGGCTCAATGGAATTCCCTTACGTTGGAAAATGGGGTCTTGAAACGTGTGTTGGAGTCCGAGGATGGCGGAGAGGAAAGACGCCAGACAGTGGTACCCAAGTCCAGGAGACAGGAAGTGCTCCGAGAAGTGCATGACGGAATCACCGGACGACATCTGGGAGTGACGAAGACTGCCCAAATTTAGACAACGGTTCTATTGGGCCAATTGTCAAGCTGACGTTGAGGACTGGTGCAGGAAGTGTGCCATATGCGCTGCCAGCAATGGGCCTCGGACCCGACCTAAGGCCCCAATGTGTCAGTATAACGGGCAGCACATTTGAACGGATTGCTATAGATGGATGGATCATGGAAACAAATACATCCTCGTGGCAATGGACTATGTCAACATATGGACAGAAGCCTACGCCGAATCAGGAAGCCATTACCGTCGCATATGTCTTGGACAAGGAGTGGATATGCCGATTCGGTGTCCCATTGGAGCTACATTCGGACCAAGGCATAAAATTGTCTTTAAGAAGGGGACAATGTCACGAATATTCAGACTTCAGACCAACTTATTCGAGTAACGGCTGGCGCCACCTAGGGGAGAATAGCAGTAATAGCGATGGCGTGAGTGATCGCTGGAGCAGTGACATTAAGACTCCTGGACTGGAAGCGAATGGAAAATTGTAGAAATCTCTCGATCGAAACGACGCTAAGAAATGTTTACAACTATAAGAAGCCGTGCGTGTCGCTCAAGTGGAAAGTATTGGAAGATTTGAATAGTAGACATAAATAAATACTTACAGCCCAGTGATTGTTATACATATAAATCATTAGTGTATTCTGTGTTAAGTGATGAATAAATACTTTTAGAGTGAAGTTATGATAATTCTTTACAGTAAACGTTATTATTGTTATTAAATGCACCATAAAAAAAGTCGCCCCGGTGCGCACTGTAGGCATCATACATAATCTGAAATGATTTTTTAAATTTTTTTGTTGTCCCAAAAAACAGTGTTTTTCTTAATGAAAAGTGTCCATTGTTAATTTGATCTGTACCACACACAATTATTATAACAGTCTGTAATAATAATCTGCTGTTATTGGTACTCAATAATATCCTATTCTATTTAGTAAAAGGCTGGCACTTAAAGTCTTTCATAAAATTCCTTCAAATATCACTAAATGAATCATTATAAATTGAATACCCATTGGATGAGCTTTGCATATGGCAACAAAAGGCATCGGGCAACAGAATCTTTGGGCAAAGGATCAAGCTTTCAATCTGTATTACTCGCTTTGTATTGTTTGACCTTTTTACATTTAGTTTTAATAGCTGCTTTGTCCACAAGATTTGTAATATTTGACAAAAAAGTATTTTTGATTTGATTAATAGATTATGTTCGTGGAAATCCACAATCACCACGCAAAGCCATTTCAAGGAGGATGTTTGTGTAAGTTAAAGCTCAGTATTACATTAAAACAAGGTGTCCCACAAGGCTCTGTTCTGAGACCCCTACCGTTATCAATATTTATCTATGACCTACCTGGGTATATTCGCAAATGATACTACTCTAACAGTTAGAAAAAATTGACCAACAAAGCATACTTATTCTATGTTACTCCAATTTAGAAATCTAGTGATCGAGGCAAGATTGAGAATTATTGAGCTGTGTGTAGTCCGTTTGCAATTTCCAAACTTTTTTCATAGCCTTAATTCAGATCAACAACGTATAAAGATCTATTTTCAAGCAATCAACAGATTCTCAAGAAAGAAATCAATAGTTCTAACTCGGTATTGTATGGACATAAAATTTTGAATGCGTTAGAAAACAGAGATTTCTCTGAAGCTCTTGACAGAGTTGATTATGAGATATTGATAAATAAGTTGAGGAAAATTTGTATAATCAGGGTCTTATGAAATGGTTATGTAGCTTTTTGACAAGTCATTGCCAGAGAGAGAGAGAGTGTGGGCGTAATGATACCACATTCGTTTTTTTTCAAGAATAATAAGTTTGAGTCACACTGTTTTTTTAGATAACTTAAATATGCTCCATTAGTAAAATACCTTGGAATAACATTTGCTAAACAGGTCACATTGACCGCTAAAAATAAGTGAACTTTTAATAAATTGGAAATACTAATTTCAAATAAATTCAAGTGAAATCAACTTACTGCTTTAGTTTTAGTTTCAAATTGAAACCTCCCCACATCCATAGTGATACCTCGATTACGTTCTTCTCCAGTTTCATCTAGTACCCAAGCATACATGAAACTTTGTTTTCCAAGTTTTCGACTTTCCTGTTCGTATTTGTGCATTACTCGTTGGTTAACCTTCGAAACGATAGTATCAAACAAAAAATATTTGGATTTGATTAAAACTAACCTGCCCCAACTCGCAAAGCAAACGCCCCATGAGGGTGCTCTTTCCAGCATCAACATGCCCAACAACGACCATATACAAATTATCCTTACCAGTCCCTCGCTCTTTCTCGTACATCTGCTGAGGATTGAACTTATTATCCTTGATTTTTGGTGTTCTGTTGTCGTCTGTTGATTCGAGGTTAGCCGGGTTTACTGGAGTAGCTCTTCCAGAAGCTGGCGACTGGGATCTTGGAGTTAGGTTGAGTTTCATTTGAGGCAAATCGAAACCCTTTGTCACATTAGTTGCAGTTTTAGGTGTCGAGGCAACAACTTTTATATTGGATACATCGCATTCAGACGATTGGCCTGCATTTGATTGTGTTAACATTTGGAATAACGAAATCAGGGTGAAACCATTAAATTTGTACTATATTATATAATAAGATTGTTGATTTTGCTCCGATGTTTGAAATTTAAAAAATATATACCACAACCGATAATTCGAGGACAAAAAAGTTTCTACAAAAATGGAAAAATATTAAATAATTGTAGTATTATTTAAATCTAAATTATTTAAATTGGAGATCAATTTGTAAAAATAATATAGAGAACAAAAAATAATAATTATTGACATAATCATAAGGGAGATAAAAAGAAATGAAATTAATGAAAACTGTCTTTTCCTTAAATGAGTTCATTTTAGTGAAAAATACTTTGTATCATTTTAGGGCAAGAGTGAAACTAGCAAGACGATTTTGCCCGAAAGAAGGAAAGTGCTACGCTTTAATGGAGTTGTGTTTGGAGCTTCATCCATGATGAAGTTAATTGTTGCTTCGAAAATTCAGTCTTCTAAATAAAGCCACAAATGTGCAGTTGGCTTCCTGTTAATGACTTTTTTTTTTTATCTTTGATCTAAGCATTAACCATCCCTGTGCACATCTACACTGCCCAACAATCCTGAAATATGTGTATAAGGTTCCTACACACTTAGAGGGTTATACCCATTTACTTGTCCCGTTTTTATATATAACCCTTCGCTGACCCACTTAATATTTATATACTTGGCCATTATGCTATAAATTGTTAGATTTAAAAATCACTTGAGCATAAATAATTAAGTAATTTGAGTTTTGCCATGTAATCAACATATTTGTATTTAGTTTCCTTTTTTGTGATTGCATTATTTATTTTTATACTGATTTTTTGCACTGTATTTTGAATTTCTTATGTATTCCTAATTAGGCTTTCCCGATGCCCGGAAATCAATAAATAATAATAATAATGAATGTACTTTATTGAAACACCCAATGTGTAATCAACCGAGGTCCTTCAGCCTGAATATTAATATTTTCTGAAAACTTCCTAAAGGATGTATTCAATTCTTCTAGTAATGAATCCTTTTCTAGTTATAGCTGATTTATCATTTAAATTGGGATGTTTGTATATTTCTTATTAAATTTAAAATATATTTTAGATCAAGTTAGGTAGTTTATAATTTTAGTATTTAATGTTCTGAAATTTCTGTTGTTGTTTCTGTATGTTTAAAACAAATAAACAAGATAAAATGAATAACTGTACCCTGACAGTTTTACTTCTGATACTGTCTTGCTAGTTCCATTTGTCATTTTAGGATTTGTTTTTTTTTATCTGTTTAAGTGCTTAATTATGAAATTGTCTGGGGATAGGGTGTTGAATTCAAATCTTTTTATTCCTGTCACGAAAATTGTGGGATTTGTTCTAAGTTTGATTACTGACCGTTTGTATTTTTTACAAAGGACCTTTCCAAAATAGGATTTTTTCTTCTCTTTATTTGAACGTAATTTTGCTAAATTACCAACATCAAAAGTACATTTTAAGATTTCCTTTTTCTTCACAAAATTTTCTTGATCACAATCTATGAAAGGAATTTCAAATGTTCCTTTATCATAATGCTGTACTTTGGTAAAAAGAGGAACACTATTTTTATTTTTCAAAGCAGCAGAAAGGTCAATTTGCCACTTACTTGCAGAACTTACATTCTGTAATAATTTACTCTCACATATGTGTAAATCATTCAGTTTCGAATATAATTCTTCAGAGGGTTCCTTCATTTTAAGACCCCCTATATTTGTTGTTCCTTCGCTAATTTGAGAAATGCTAAGCGAGTTTTTTAAATGTGGTACTAGCTCCAATACATTACTGGATTCAGATACACTAGGTTTATTGTTAGAAAAATTTAACTTGGGAATAATAAACTTGCTGGGTTTTGGTAGTGCTTGATTTTTATCAAATATATTCGGTATGTTGAAATTCTTTTTGTTTTCATGAAGTTGCGTTATATTTGTCAAATTATTTAGTTTTGGTATTACCATTTGTTTATATTGTCTAGTGTCATCTTACCTTACATAATTCGTGAATAGTAGCAGCAGACACATGAAAAAGAAAAATATATTATGATAAAATATATTACAGTTGAAAATTAAATAACTAATTAGGTTTCCTTCAAAAAGTTATTCAGAACTGACGAAAACTCTTAAAAAATTCGTCTGCTATGCCTTCTATGGCGTCTGCTATGCCAAAAACCCATTCTCAAAGTTAATTCAAATACAGACGTAAAACTACTTCACTCTTAAAAAAATTCAAAATGTGTGTAATTGATTGCATTATTCACGTGACAAGATCAGATGTAGTTCAATGTCCAGCGTGGCTTTTGCCAGGGAAGTAGTTGTTTTCTGTTGGATGTTACAAATAAATCACATTTTTAATTTTTTAATTTTCATGAAGAATGTTCCCCTTTTCAATCAGAACTTGAATTCTGACTTTTGACAGAAACGTAAGAATAAATAATATGTTCATGATCAGTTCTGTGAATAAAATCTATAATTATCATTATATTTTTGGGTGAAATCAATGGAAACTGTAGGTATTTTCACCCACATATTCCACTACAACATGTCTTGATATAAGTAGTTGAGAGTTAGTTTGGTATGCATGAAGTTGTTGAATTTGAAAACTCAGTGGGTATCATTCCACTTTGTTAGTTATTGAATTAACTTTCAGAACTGAAAATGTAGCCCTTCCATATTGTCGACCATGAACAAATTTTCAGGTACAAGGATATAGATAGATAGGTAGCTTTATTATAGGTAATTGCTTAGATGTAGATATTGTTATTTTTATTATGGGCTTAATCGTCATAATTAGTGAATAAGAAAGGCCTGGTATAAGAGACATGTGTTGGTATATTCAGTTATCAGTTTAAAATATAGTTTGATATTGCCAATCAGGACAAAACTACAGTAACACAAGGGTTACAAATATAAAGTGGTATAAATAAAAACATCGGAATTTCATTCCTCATATTTCATGATAACCTTGCTTAACAGACCAAAGAACATACAGAGATATCCAATAGAAGAGAAGAGTGAAGTACCCATCAATTCCAATAAATTGAAGGTTTTCATCATTACATGGTTTAGAAAATTTATCACTATTTGTATTTACGGCATCACTTTGAATAGATGGTAAAAGTCACCTTTTGTTTTGGCTGTTCCTGCACCTGAAAATCTTGGATTCTCCAAAATTGTATTAGTTGCCTTCTCAACATCAAAATTGTGTTGGACAATTATGTCTACTAGATCATTTCTAGAAATATTTATAATATCTATTTCCTTAATTCGGTCAATACATGATTCTAGCTTTGCTTTATCTGTTACTGATAGCTCAGACTCAGTTTCAGCTTCCTCTTTTATATCACCTTCTGAACTTCTAGTAGAATTCTCTCGGTTATATATGAACTGCCTATGACTAGGAGATATATAATAATCATCGTCAACTGAGTGTCCATAGACTTCATCATATCCACTATAGTCTAAAAAACAATATAAATGATTACAGTTCAGTGTACACATAAACAACTTATTTCACCATCTAAATAATCCATATTTCGTACATTGCGGTGTCGTGACATTTTACTAATTACAATAATTCAAAAAGAGATCAAAACTAGATCATTCTAATGATCGAAAAAATTATGGAAATCCTTGTGTTTATTATTTCTTAAAACAAAATCACTTCAAGACCAACATTCATGACTTTGACTTATGGGTCTTATGACGAAAATGACGATAAGTCCAAACAAAAGTCAAGTCATTTTTATGTGTTGACACGTTGCCGTTGACTTTTAGAAGAAGAATTTCGTAAGGAAGTTCTGCACAGTGCACATGCTGCCAACCTTGAAAATTTGTCAAAACGGTCCGCATCCATATATCTATTAACTACGTCCGCACGGCAAATTACCTTTAGCGTATGTTTTATGTTCTCAAAATATTTAGTATGCATGTGCATACTGTAAATTTATAAAATAGGCCATTCCAGAACACGTGACATTGACAGGGACGACCATTTTACTTGGTGCATCAAAGAATATTTATGACATTTACGCTTACACGAATAAGAAGCGAATCACACAAACAAACAAATACACCCTAAATGCGGAAGTCTACCAGTAATGTCACTAACGGTAGTCATGCATAGTCGCAACAAAAATTGGTTGGAGGTCATGAAATCTGGCAATGGTGGAATGGAATATTCTTTACTTGTGGCTGTGCCATTAGAAATATTTTCTGTGATGTGTATTCACTGATGACAGTAGGTTTATTCGTTTGCATCGAGGTGTAGCACATTCCTACACCTGGGGTGGTACTCTGTAACTTGTTTTGCATAGCGAAGAAGCGAAGTGAAGTGAAACGAAACACACGCTATCACTTTGTGGTGTACCGAAAAGAGATGACGATTGTTTCGTTATCGCTATGCGAAAATGTTAGAGTCCCACTGCTGGTGTAATTTACAGTATTTACACTCACTTTTAGCCTTCGTTTGCAAATATATATGACAGATTCCTTTGTTTAAACTGCACTCAGCTACACTCGATTCAAAATGTGGTGTATATTGCACTGCACTACACTACACCTTGATGCAAACGAATAAACCCAATTATGTTGTCTCGTTGTCTGTCAATGTTAATATTGTTAATTTTTTCAGGTTATGTAGGTTGAACTGGTTGAAGGGCATTTTATGTTGAAAGTTTGTTATTATTATAATAAATAGTACGACCACTGTACATTAAAGTAAGAATAGATTTTCGTTGAAAAATCTTGACAAACTTTCAGAAGAGCACAAGGACTAGTATTGAGCCAAGTTATGGATAATATATCTTTACAAGCTGAGGAAATGGAAACTCTGAAATCCATTTTTGAAAATCAGTGGCAGATAGATAGTGATACAGGAACTTGCAGCTTTGAAGTTACCAAAGAAGTCAAATTATTCGTAACTCTCACTTCGGGATATCCCTTAGATGCTTTGCCTAAGTACGAATTATTAGCTCCCCTTCTAAGCATTTCTCAGAAGAAAACAATTGAGGAAAAATTACAAACTTTATACAAGTTAGTATCTACTATCTAGCAAGATTGTACTAGGTTGAATGGAAGAGCAGGGTCTATTGTATTACTTATGTGAGATCAGAACTTGAATTCTGCTGAAAAGGGGAATATACTACATTGAATTTTTTTTTTGTATTATCCAACAGTAAATAACTACTTTCGCAACTGATTTTGTGCATATCTTGTTCATAATTTCAAATAAAATTCAAAATTGAATTGTTTGACAGATATGTAGGAAAAAAAATTGTACTGTTATTCAGTTTTGTCATTAAAACCTATTATTATTATATTTTTGAGTAAAACCAGTTGGAAATGTAGGTATTTTCATCTATATTTTCCACTACATCATGTTGCAATATGATGTTGTTTAGAACTGGTTAGGTTGGTCTACATGAAGGTGTTGAATTTGAAAAATAATTGCATGTAATGAAAACTCGGTGGGTATCATTCCATTTTGTTGGTTATTGAAGTTACTTTCAGAACTGAAGCGGGTGGCCCACTTATTTATCAAATGATAATGATAGTTGATAACATTGCCAAACAGAACAAAGAACATACAGAGGAAAAACAACACATTCAAAAGGGATATCCAGTAGAAGAGAAGAGTGAAGTACCTGCCAATTCCAATAAATTGAAGGTTTTCCATGGACCAACAATTACAGACAGAAAAAGTGTTTTTCAGGCTCATGTTTGTACAGTGAAAAATAAAGATGATGTCAGGTAATATTCTATAATAATTTTTCACTAAATTTTAGGATAGTGTATTGTTTTCAGGTCATTTATGGATTTACTTTTGGAAAATAGAAAGATTGCTCAAGCCACTCACAATATTTCTGCATATAGAATTGTATTACCAAATAATATAATTTTACAAGTAAGGAATATGGCATATGAAATTACAAAGTGTTCCTCAATTTTCTTTGTTGCAGGACTGTGATGACGATGGGGAAAATCGGGCATCTTCCAGACTTTTAGAATTAATTCAGACCATGAAACTATCTGATGTCATGGTCGTTGTTTCTAGATGGTGAATATTTATTTACAGTAACTCTTTACATATCTAGAAAGGATAAATTTTATTATTCTTTAGTTCATTCAATCCATAATTAACTTTTTTGGCATTTTTACCATATAAAAAAAAGTTTATCAACATTATATGGATTTCAAAGTGAGCCACGGCATTGTTAGTTTACTGGAGTTATAATTTCAAGGTACTGTGTAGCGTCTCAAGCTGATCATCTTTAATAATTATATAACATTGATTAATATTAGTTTAAGCTACAAAGTTTGTGATTTTTGCTAATGGGAAATTACAAAAAAATCTAGACCAACTTGTTCACAAGTTAATGAGAATATAGACTCAAGTGTTTCAATCAAAATTATTAAATTTGTGCACTTTATATTTTTAATTTTTTTCAGGTACGGTGGTATTCAGTTAGGCCCTGATCGATTCAGACATATAACAAACTCTGCGCGACAGGCATTGGTAGAGGCTGGATTTATAAAATAATCATATGTCTTTGAATGTAAATAAAAATATATTTTTTTATTAGTCATTAATCATTTTCCTGCAACAATATTCAACTTTGGGTATTATTATTCTTCTGAGACAATTGAAGAAATGAGACACTTCTTATCAGAACTGTAATTAATTAATATACAAAACTGGATGAACTGGTATGATTATGAATCTTACAAAAACTTAATACAAATCTATTCTATGTTGAAAATCAGAATTAACAAAATTTATGGCGGCAAGTTATACCTAACTGATTCATTATGGATAGCCCTAATTAGATCATGGTTGACAGAAAAAATGAATCTCAGGCATGCGATCTCGACTACAGCATTATCATACAAACGAATTTTGTTTCCAGCAGTAATTGGACGACCATCTACAAAAATGGGACGCTTTCCTTCTGAGGAAAGGTAAAACTCGCCGGTATTCCTCAATCTGAAAAAAAAATGAAAATAAAATCAACTACAATCACTCCATTTCTTAATGATTATTAATAATTTTTTTTGATGATGGTGTAAGGATACCAAACAATTTTTACCGAATTATGTTGCTGGATATATCAACTTGGAAATTTTTCTGGAGCAAATTAAGTAACATTTTATTTTCTCTAAAGGGATAATTCAATTCTTTCGAAAACCGATTATTCTATTTTTCCCCCACAAACAAAATGATACATAATCCAGTGAAAACTAAACAAGAAAAATAACTAGTTAATTTTTTTTTGGCATCCTTAGTTCAATTATTTCCTATTCATTATTGGTGTTGACACATCTTGCTAAAGACATCATAAGTACATTTTGTACCTTAATCTTCTGCTATATCTTTCTATAATTCTATAAAATTTCTCATAGTACTATGCTGTGGGTCTAGAGGTTTGTTGTAGTAGGTTCACATTTTTATTATTCATGTGGTACATGCAATGAAATTCAAATCTAATTTTCATGATGGACTTGGAGCATCCAAGAAAATTTCTGACTTGAGCAGAAGTTTGATTGAATTTTCATTTATGAAATCTGCATTTATCTGATTTATTGTGAGTATGATTGGTTTTATTACCAATAAAGAACATTTATTATTATTATTTTGTGAGTATGAAGCTTTATATGAATATTGTAGTGAAAGAATGAACAGAGCAATCCACTTTGTAAATGCTCCATATAAAAAGTTTACTTTATAGGGGTCAAAGGTTCTCCTGAACGTTATTGTAAAATCTGAGATTTTTTGTTTTCTAAATTTCAGTTGTACTAATCATTTGCAGGTCTAAAGCCAATCAAGCAGAACAGCTGTAGCCTTTCCATTGTTAATTTGCCCAAAACAGTTTTGTTGAAAGAAATTTTAGAGTTTGACTATATTATGGCATAACCTCAAAACCTACAATTCAATTCAAAGGGTGCGACATCTATAATTATTTGGTTGAACTGATACAATGTAGACTAGGTCTTTCTTGCCATAAGCGGTAATGTATCTTATTTCAATTGTTTTCTCATTATTAATCGATTTTTGAACAATACATTGAGTTTAGTGATATACTTAAGTGTTCACAGTTTTAGAATAAGTCAACTTGAAATGAAGTCAAAAGTTTCATTACTAAGTGTATTCGCTCAGTGCTGCAATGCTAAATGTGCTGCTATCAATAGTAACAAAGACAAAATTTCTTTACATTAAAAAACAAAGAGTTATGTATGACATGGCAATGTTTTTCTGAATAAAAATTAAATGAAAAAGTTGTATTTCGTGTAATTTTGTTTTATTACATTCGCAAATCGCTTTCGGCTGTCAAGCCATCATCAGTGCAATACCTGCAAGTAAGTAAGATTGTTCGAAATGTAGAAAAAGGTTTTTAAGAAATTTTGAATTATTTACTCGTCAAGCATTCATACAGATCTATAAAAAATTTCACATCATCATCATCATCATTCATCTCCGAGAGCTTAAATCTTATCTTTTTCCCGTGTATGATACACTATTTTTTTCTGTTACGGGAAAAACGACGATTTAATCAAACATCTACCTTAACCTATGTGAGTACTTTTTTCCCAGTTATCTGGGAAAAAAGTAATTTTATAAAAAGTTATATTTTGTTATCTGTCAACGGGGATAAAATGTCAAACTTTTTCCCGCCACAGAACAAAAGTTTTTTTTCGTGTGATGTCATCTCTTTGATTTGAATGACTTTGATTAAGTAATAGATTGAAACAGAATATAAGTTCATCTGACCAAAACAAATTCACTTATTAATGTTGTGAATTTTAAGCAAAAACTCACCTCAAAGTTGCTTGTCGCCTAGAAATCTTGTGAGCTGGTCCTTCCAATGCCAAATCTATATCCACCAAATGACCCTTTCCAGATCTACCTATGCTTATCTCCCTGCTGCGCATCAAGTACCTCACCATTCTTCCTCTCAAAACCGCTAGCGTTTGACTGTCAAGTTCTCCTGGAGAGACTCCAGTAACGCTATCCACTAAAACGTTCCATCGACCTACTTCATTTTCGAGCTGTCTAATTTCCTTAACGTTACGCCTCTGTTGTAATTTCAACTCTTTGTCTAGAGCTTCATCGCACGGTTCGCTCAGATCTGCGTCCTGAATGAATTCTTCAGCATCATTGAATGTCATCAGAGGACGACCACTGGCCGGAGCAGGTCCTACCGACTGGTCAGGAAGTAGGTTGTACATTTTCAGGCTTTGCCAGTGGCGAAACAAAGAACTTGTAGTGCGGCCGGTATAAAAAACGTCGGGGTGCTGGGCAAGCATTTCAGCAAATGTTTCCGCAGTCGGTTGAGGGTTACTATTCTTCAAAAGAAAAAGGATCAACGGTAACATGTATGTGAAGGAACCAATAATAGTTATTTATGCAACAAGTGCAAAAAGTAAGTGTTTATTGCACTCGACGTGAAATTGTCCGGCGAGGAAGTTAGGCAGAGTTGGACAACACGTTGAGTGCAATAAACAATTTTTGCACGAGTTGCATACAACATTTTTTCTACGTTCATGCAAAAAGCAAACAATTATTTATTAAGGTACGGCACTAGGTGCTGGAAAATGAAAAGAGCAACTTAAATAATTGATTAATAATATCGATTTGCAGTGAAACAGATTACTATCATCTATTATTATTATTATTATTATGTAACTGTTTAAAACGTATTGCCAATCTCACAGAATATATGCTAAATATGTAGTGGGTTTGAACATTTGTTTGTCATGATGTCATGAATGACAGATGAGTGCAATAAAATTTTTCTTAATTTTTGACATACTTTGTTTCCAGTTTTTGTAATATTTTCTGTATAATACATTAATGTATTTTTCAACCTAAATTATAGCTTAACTTCAATATTTTAAGTTGAATGTTCTAGTTTTAGCTAGATTTCTTAATTTTAATTTCAATTTGCTTATATCTGACCTGTCTTATATTATTATTTGATATTGTGAGATCAATAAATTCTATTCTATTCTATTCACACTCACAGATTTTATGGTACTCAACAACGCTTCCTCCTGCTGACTCCACAAAGCTCTATCTTGCACGGCAGCTATCATATCAGGATGAAGGTTT
This sequence comes from Chrysolina haemoptera, assembly GCA_958298965.1. Classification (NCBI taxonomy): domain Eukaryota; kingdom Metazoa; phylum Arthropoda; class Insecta; order Coleoptera; family Chrysomelidae; genus Chrysolina; species Chrysolina haemoptera. Next base: position 41,097,157 of record OY282587.1, on the reverse strand, counting down.
CTCATAGCAGATACAGCAACTCTGGAAACGGCCTGATCATATAAGAGGGCATACCATCTTTGTTGCAGTTCTTGTACGGTGAACTTGCAGGAAAACTTTGTCCCCAAATGAACAGTTCTCAGATCGTTGGTCTGCTGCACCCCGATAATGAGCGCCAGATCATCTATCGGCTTCCATCGCCCCAAATCCTTCGGAGTAAACTGCCCTCCTTGTCTACCGCTTTTCCTACCTCTTCTAGAAGTACCTGGTATGCTTTTGGAGATATGTTTGCGTTTCGAATCTGTATAAGACTGTGATGTTGAAGGTTGCAATATAACTGGAGGCGTGGAAGGGGATGCAACAGAAAACTCCGAGTGAGAAGAATGTGTTCGAGATCTGCCACTCTGAAAATATTGATAATAATTTTAAAATATAGACATTGCGGCTTTTAATAGTCCCCCCCATTCACCACTTTTCGGACCCAACTTAAAAGCACAAATATACTCTATATATATATATATATAAGAAAAAAAAAAGAAAAAAGAAAAAAAAAGAAAAAAGAAAAAAAATGCTTATATATATTTATATATTTTATATATTTATATATATATGTTTATATATATATATATATATATATTATTATAAATACTTATTGACCAAACTTGAAAAATATGGAATACGACCATACTTTAAGGCTCTAAGCCATCCGCTCCTTCCTCACACACTGTCATCTCGTATTATAAATTTGGGACAAGTGGTATATTGAAGGGTCTCTTTAACGAAAACTACACGGCGCCAGCGTCCTTACTCAATAAAATGGCAACTCAACTAAAAATCATGGATCTTCGATATATTTCTGAATCACTCGATAAATTGTTCATGATGAATAAGTTACTTAAGGTAACTCTGCATTCGTACATTCACGATTTCAATTTGAACCAGCAATTATGAATTCAAAAATCCTTGATGCTGACAATTTTCAATTTTGGAATGCACGTATTTAAAAATTGCAATTATCTTAACAACTTGGACAACTATTCATTTTTGCCAAAATGAACGTGTAGGTATAATATTCTCAGTCCCAACCGAATGGTAAATCTAAAAGGGTGAGAATTTCAATTAATTTTCCAGTAACATAAAAAAATAAAGTGGTAAAAATGCGATTTTTTCATTATTGAGAACGAAAAAACTCCTTGTAAATTTCATCAGATATCAAAAACAGTGGAAGCTATGAAACATATTTTTCAACTTCAACACTTTACTTCTGTATGAGGGAGTTTGAGGACAATTTCAACAATATTCCATTTATTAGAGAGATTGCAGTTCCCAATAATATTATGCAGTAATAAAGTCAACGTTATTTTAACATTTATACATGAGCAGTGAGAATCTGGAATAAGGACAAGATTATTTAAATAATTTGTTAGTGGACCTTTGAAGGCAAGGATTAAAGTTCCTTCAGTTCCACTTTGGACTTGATTGTATTATTATCGTGGATATGACATGAATCATGATTTTCAACAGGAGTCAATGTTGAAACTTCTTTGGGCAACTCTTCATCAGAATAATTCCATCTTATTCTGAAACAAATCATGTAGAAAGAAGAATTGAAGATTCTAAGATTTTATTTAGGTTATGAATAATGAACGCCTGAATCAATCATGTGTGAATAAGGGACAAATAGATGAAACTTGCAATATCCCCGATTTTAATCACAGAGTGGCAGTTACCATTAAAATTAAGTCGCCTAGAATACTGCCAGACGTTATTGCAATATCTCTCTATTTTTGTAAATTAATCTCTAGTTCCATTTTGGTACAATAGTTATGAAATCACTATAGTGTATACATATGGCTCTTGGAAGTTGGCTCAACGAATCAATGTTCTAGTTGCCAGGTTCAGTATAAGAGAAGTCCATATTATTAATTTTGTGAAGTGCAGTAAAACAGTTCTGAGTATTCTGACGTGCCAGGAGAGTGAAGCAGTCTAAAGAAGAAAAAACGGATGGTATTTACTCAAAATGTAGTAAATGTACCTTGAAAGTAGACATCCCAGGCATTCCAAGACTGTATTCTACCAATTCATCATCAAATTTTCTACGTTTGATAGATCTATTGGAACTGAAAATAGAAAAGTTAAGAACAATATTATGAAGTGATGCAAGTTCTTACCTTCTACGTCTAGTTCCATCGACACTTTCATTGAGATGACTTTGAGAGTATCCATACTCATTCCCATGTATTAAATCAGAATCATCCATTGTTAGTAATTCCGGTATATTCAATTATTTTAAATATTGTGTATCCAAAACCAAAAATAAATATTTATCATTTGTCATGGGATGTCATTTGTCATTTTGTTGATTTGTTCACAAAACTCGTGATGTTTATTAAAAGATCATTCCGTCTGCTACCAGGTGTGGTGCGGTGTATAGTAATTTACACCACATTTTGAATCGAGTGTAGCTGAGTGTGGTTGACATGTCAATTGAATCCAAGGACTTTGTTTGTTTACAAGCGTAGGTCTATGACTCTATACCCACTATCAGTGCTGTACCATGTGTTATGTCCGTATTAAATAGGGTAATTTCGTGTATTTCCGCTCATTTCATGCGGATCGATTTGTAGACCTTCCTACTCCTAATGTAAATAAACTGTCCATAACAACTCACCACCCGTCACCCCCCTTGATCACAAATTGTAGAGAAAAGGATAGTCCATGCTCACTTCAAGTTCAAAACATGTATTTGTGCAAGGATATTGAACTAATTTACAGAGGATGGCCCGATCCCTATGTTGCAATGTAGTTCTGTCAAATGACGTCACGCGATTCCTTCTGTAGTTCATATCGTGTTTCCATATATCGTGTTTCGCTGTAAAGTTGAACTAATTTAGTTCACTTTTGAATTGATGATTCCCGATTCCGATTTTCATTTAACCTATATTTTATTCCACATTCCACTCGGTTATTCTTTCTTTCACTTGTGTTTGGCCGTTTGTCTCTGTGAGTTTGTGATTTCGTTGTTGTACGTGATTTTTTAACGATAAAACTTTTTGTGAGATTATCTGGACTTGTTGATTGTGAAGTTTATTTATTGTTTACTAACGCTTTTAGGTATGTATGTTATATTATATAAAGTAGGCAAGTGAAAATATTATGTATTTAATGTATGTGTATGTATATTTTTCGAAAGAATAACAATGGATACAGAAAGCATATTTTGATTTAGACCATATGTTGCTTTAGTTTTTATTGAACAAAGGCGGGTATGCTTTTCTGGGTCTCAAGCTCTTGGTCATAAGATTCTGCACACTTGAAGATCTATAAAAAAGAAACATTTCCCAAAATTTTAACTTCCAAACCATTCCGGAACATCTTCAAATAAACTCTTTTTACAGCAGAGTTTGTAAAGGCAAAAATGATAAAATTGATATTTGGGTAACAGCTTATGTGCGTTTCCTGGGTTTCGATGTAGTACATTGGTAGGTACCTACTTGTTGAATCGAAGAAGTACCTAGTATTATAGAAGTGTTTTGAACTAGGCGAGGTTTTGAATATCTGTACCTAATTCAAATATTAATAGAATATAAGTATCCACAAGCGACATGTTTATCATTCATACCTAATTGTTATAATAATAATGATAAAAATGCTTTATTATCAAAAGAAAGAATCTTGTTGACAAAGCTTGGGCAGTATATAATAATTTGTCATAGAATAGAAAATTATGTTCATACCAAATAACAGTAATGCTTTGGTAAATGAAGGTTAGAGAAATTCGTACATAACAAAATCAGTTTTTTTCTCAATCAGATTATTTTGTCCAAAACGTTCAAAGGTACCTAATGATTTTTTTAATTCTCGTTTTTTTCTTTCATGTGAAGAAAAAGCAGATCATGCCTGGCATGAGGTGCATTGTAGCTGGTTGCAAAAACACCTGGATGTCTGTAAAGGCAGGAGGAGTGGAACTTACCTTCCACGTATTCCCAAAAGAGAAAGACTTCGTCTCGACAATGATGAGAAAGGAATGGGTTCTACGATGTAACAGAGCTGGTTTTTGGAATCCCGACAACTCCAGAATTTGTTCTGCTCATTTTGTTGTTAATGATTATGAGAGGGATCTTCGAAATGAACTCTTAGGTAAACAGAATAACTATGTTTGTAAAATAGGAAACTGGAAAAGTAATGAAAATATTTCTAGTATCGAGTATGTGTTTATACTTGAAAGAACAACAATCCTACGGTAAAAGGAATTGTTCTTTAACATTTCGGTGCATAGTTTTTTTTTAATACAGAATCAGTGCATGTTTATTACAGCATATGAAAGAGATTTTATTTTATGCATTTCACAGAAAATTTTGTTGTTCATGAAAATCTCTTCATTATCTCAAACTAACAGTCACGTAACAAAATTGAATTTTTCCTGATTGCAAGGGAGATTCAAAAATGTAGTTTGTCAAGAAATAATAGTTAATGATATTATAATATATTGTACGAAATCGAAGATATTTTCAAATTTTCATTACTTGGAAGGTACAATGGTATGTAGAGAGGTGGCAAATACCAAAAATACTTAAATGTATTTGGAAAATTTGCAGTTGCATTGAGTCAAAGTAATTAAAAAGGATTAATGGTGTATATAGTGTTATTTTTTGCAAGGGTAGTGGAGTTCAATGAAATTTTTATTAAACGTGCAACTTTGCAATAATACAGGGTGTTTCATAACATATGCGCAGGACTTCAAGATGTGATAGCTCGTTCAAGAATATGAAAAAAGTTTCTATTAACTTACCATCTAAAATGCACCGTTTTCGAAATACAGGGTGGTTGAATAAAATAAAATAATCGTTTTTTGTGAATATCTCTGGAACCGTTTATCGCACAGAAAACAGATTTCATAGGCATTTTCTACTTATAATAAGATATGTTTTGTGCTGATTTTTTATTTTTTTAAATTCATAATTGGTGAAGATTTTGAAGGGGTAGTGGCTGTTTTTTCCTCCAACTTCTACGCCACTGGTAAAAGTACAGTTTTGAGCCACCTATTTGAACCGCCAATGTTTTCTACACAAAAAAGGTACTTCTGATCATAAGCTCTAAAGTTGACCGTTTTCAAGAAAAATCAACTTTCAAATAGGCGGCTCAAAACTGAACTTTTTCCAGTGGCGTAGAAGTTGGAGGAAAAAACACCCACTACCCCTTCAAAATCTTCAACAATTATGAATTTAAAAAAAATAAAGATCTGCACAAAACATAGCTTATTATAAGTAGAAAATGTCTACGAAATTTGTTTTCTGTGCGATAAACGGTTCCAGAGATATTCGCAAAAAACGATAATTTTTTTTTATTCAACCACCCTGTATGTCCAAAATGGTGCATTTTAGAGGGTAAGTTAATAGAAACTTTTTTTCATATTCTTGAACGAGCTATCACATCCTGAAGTCCTGCGCATATATTATAAAACACCCTCTCTATATCTTAATGTTTCCAATATACTCCAATTTGCATAGCCCTGTATGAATAGGATGTATATATTTATAATTTCTATTTTTGTAGGAGTGCCACCAAGGAAAATTCTTAAAAAAACTGCAATTCCTACACAAAATTTGCCTGGCCCTAATTCAAGTCATTTGGAAATGACAAAGAGAGATGAGGAAATGGACTGGGTCATTGATGACTGTAAATATTCCTCTCAACCTTCCACCTCAAGAGATCGTCAAACTCAATATAGATCTATTTCACATTTATCTCCTGAGATTGATTCAGCTTTGATATATGAACAGAGATATAATGAGCTTTTGAGAGAGTTCACATCTGAAGGAAAATTATAATAAGCTCCATGAGTCCAACATAAAGAAAGTAAAAAATTTAAATAAAAATCTCAATTATTACAAGAAAAAGTGCGTGAAACTGAGCAAATTGTCTAATGTTGAGGAATCTGTGAAAAATATCTTGAAAGGTGTATTTACAGACAACCAAATTTCATTAATACTGAAAAACAAAAAAAGGGTCAAATGGACACATGAAGAAATATCTTTAGCGTTCACATTAAGATACTACAGTAAAAAATCTTACTTATATTTAAGGAACAAACTTCATTATCCTCTTCCAGGATTAACAACCCTAAAAACATGGGCCTCAAAAATCAGTATAAGTCAAGGAATATTGAAAAATGTTTTGAGTTTTCTAAAGGTAGCAGGAGAAAGCATGAAAGATTTTGAAAAGACAGTTGTGATATCATTTGATGAGGTGAAGGTGAAGTCGGTTTTGGAGTACGATATTTCTTCAGATAAAATACTTGGGCCATGTAGTTACATGCAAGTGGTAATGGCACGTGGTCTATTTTCTAATTGGAAGCAGGTGATATATCTCGGATTTGACCAGAAGATAACAAAGGAGATTTTATTCCATATAGTATTGCAACTTCATGAAATTGTTTATAATGTGGTTGCTTGTGTAAGTGATTGTGGAGGAGGAAATGTAGGCCTCTGGAAGGAACTAGGAGTAAACATTGACAATACCTCCTTTAGGCACCCAAAGACAAATAAAAATGTTTATATATTTGGTGATGCCCCACATCTACTGAAATTATTGAGGAATTGGTTACTGGATACTGGTTTCAATATAGGTAGAATTAACATAAATAAGAATCCACTCAAAGCTTTATTACAAGGGACCAATCAAGAACTGAAAGTTTGCTTTAAGTTGCAAGAAAAACATATAGAATGTGAAAAAACACAAAGACAAAATGTGAGGATGGCAGCTGAACTCTTATCAAACACTGTTGGACAAGCCTTGATAAGGTATAAACCAGGAAGTGATCATAAACTGGCAGAACACCTAGGAAATTTTATCTGTGATGTGAATAAGTGGTTTGATATTTTCAATAGCTACGTGAAGGATGGTAAAATTCCTTTCAAATGTGCCTTCGGAATTCATTTAAAAATGCAAGATGAACATCTGAATAAATTTCTCACCACCATTCAATCAATGAGGGCTCATGGAAAAAAATCACTTAAAATTTTTCAAAAAGGAATAATTATATCAATAAAATCACTGAAACTTTTGTTCAATGATATGAAAGAGCAATTTCAGATACAATATTTATGCACCCATAAATTAAATCAAGATTGCTTGGAGAATTTTTTTTTCCAACTCAGAAGCAGGGGTCCCAATGAACATCCAAGTCCACTTATTGCTATTAAAAGGATAAGGATGATAATTTTGGGAAAAAATCCTGGCATTCTTCAAGCACATGTAAATACCGAAGAGATGGTACCTGAAGAGTATATATCAGCTAGTGTTATACAGAAAGCTGATATAGAAATAAATTACGAGGAATCTGAAATAATAGAGTATAACTCCAGTTCCCAGAGCGACTCGTCATCATCTAATTCATCTCAGATGTGTGAGGATTCTCAAGAAATGAGCACTGATGCACTTGAGTATATTGCTGGTTACCTAGCAAAAAAATTCATAAAGGTTTTGCCAAATTTGGGGCAGTATACATATAAAGTAAAAAAAGAGCATAATTACAATTTGCCATCATGGGTCCAACAACTGTCATATGGTGGACTCATCAAACCGGAAGATAACTTTTTGAAAAGAATCATTAAATGGAATAAATATTTCGAGCATTTCCATGGTGACTCCCATAAAGAAGGAAACCAAATTGTGAGGAAATTGGCCTTAAAAATAAAGAAACGCGATGATTTTCCATTAGAAATCATTACAGCTTTTTGCAAATTACGCACTATAATTCGAATCAATTTCCTCAATTTGAAGGCAGAACAAAACTTACAAAGGAAAAGAAAAAGTTCAATAAATTTAAATGATTCGGGAAGGAAGAAAATCAGGAAAATGAATAAAATTACAAGTTGAAATGTAGTTTAACAAAATTGTATCAATAAAATATTGTTTTATTATTTTTTCCATCGTGAAATATAGGCTGTACTAATATTTATTTGTTACATGAATAAAATTTTGTAAAACTTTCGTCTTTTGTTTTTAAATTTCTAGGGGTACCTATTGATGATGAACAAGTCTGGTATCTCAGATTTTTTAAGAAGTGTAGTCTCATGAATACTTTGCGTTTTCAGTAAAACAATCAATTTGATTATAAGGTTTATTTCTGAGGGCATTTTAAAACAAGTTTTTCCACAGAACAGGTAATCGAAAAAGAAGTGAAGTATTTTGTAGTAACTAAGTAAGAGCACCAATTCCTGCCAACTTTTCCTCATCTCTCATCACATTCTATGTACATTACTGCATTTCCTTTTTCGGGAGAGAGAATAACACAGTAACAGAATTGTGTATAGACTTGACTAGTAAAAATCCTTTGTATGGTGTAGTAACTCAAGGACCTCTATTTCAATATAATTTTTACCTAGTCTTTTGAAAATATGTTATAGACACAAGATTTTTCTATCAATTTCATGAGTGGACCCAGTGAGTTCATTTCAAATGAAACAACTTGTTTCAATGTTTCATTCATCTATAAGAGATTCCTGGTTGGAAATTCAAATTTTCAGTGTGCTGTATTGGCAGGGACGGCGTAGTTTTCATCTGTTAATACTAGGGAAAATGACGCAAATTTTTTTTCTTTTCTGGATAAAATCAATTTTTCCATGCATTTTATAAAAGTTTTTCTAATTTTAAAAATAATTTACAACAATAAAAAGTACGAAATGTAAACAAAATGTTTGGTTATGTTGTTATGTAGGGCTTCGCGCTGACGTCATTGACAGGACCATGAAATCGTTGATTCGGGCCATCCTCTACAAATAGAGTTCAATATCATTGGTATTTGTGTGGGTATAGGCATGGCATCGCTATGTCTTTTATTACTCTGAGGGTGGTATGTAGAAATGGATTGACATATGACATGACACACAAACAGTTTTGCCAACAGTTAAGTGTCAAATTATACGTCAGTTTTAACCAGAATATACAGTTTCATACAAACACCTTCTCGATTATGTCAGTATTTTTGATAGCATTTCAGTTAACGCCACCCTATGCCCACCCTGTGGTTTTACCCTGCATGAGAAATGCATACGCACCGGACGTTCACACTCGTTCCTGTCGGCGTACGTGAAACGCGGAGCAAGCACGGAATTAAAATATGTTTTAGTTCAAATAATGAAAGATTCAGTGAAATATTCGACGGGATGATTTGAAAAACTCAAATTTTGTTCCTCCAGTATTGAGAAAATTAATACAAAACCAGAGGAAATATGATCTTGTGATAGAAACGCGAGTGAAAGGCACGTACGTGAATGCATGGTCTTGCAGTATTCAGGCACACGGGTCAAAAACTCATATGCTTGTAAATTACACGTGCTCCATAAACCCTGCGTGGGAACCCATGTATCAGAATCGGCCTTAATACTTTATACGTTGACCGTTATATTTGTGATTTACTTCAAAGTTTATCTTCTTTTCATATAAATGAAATATTTTCTTTAAAACCTTTTTTTAGGTTAATATTATTTCAAGACAACATTCTTATAAACGAAACAACTATAGGTGGCGTTCCATACTAGCTTTCAGCTTCAACTTCTTTAGGAAGAAGTGCTGCTATTTTTATATGACCATTTCCACAAGGGCAGAAAAACGCTACGCTTTACGTCAACTGTTAAATAATTTTTCTCCATTGTTAATTAATTTAATTGTCAGTTCTTGGCAAAAACACCAAAGAATAGTTTGATAACACTTCCCTAATTCATTTGGTTTGGGTTTTATCATTTTATTCGTTTCATTTATATGACTTATATGTCTTTAAAAAGAGATGGCAACATATTCATAAACAAAGATAGTCAACGGCATGACGCTAGAAGTAAAACTTGAATCAACAAACAGCGGCATGACCTTACTTTCGAAGTACTCTGATTGGCTAGAGACAAGAAGCCAGCGGCAAAAAGCTGGTGTGGAAGGCCGCTTAACTCCACAAGGGCAACTAAAATCATCATTGTCTGTTATAAAAAAAAACACTGATAGGAAAAGGTAGGTACTTGTTTGTTAATTCAACACGAATGAAAGACTTATATATACATGAAATCATTTATTTCAAATCCTATATGGAGCAGATAACGAATCATCTTTACTTATATTAAAATAACTATGGTGTTTTCCAAATTTGCTCTAATAAAAGCGTTTACATTCATTTCGTGTATGGCGCGCATGCACATCAAACATTTTCTTATGTTTTATTCGCATAAGAGTATAGTTTCAGTTTGAACATTAGAAATAACCCATGAATAATTTATATTAATTTTTACAGTAAAAGTGTTATACGGACTCCAAAATATTCCCAACAAAAATGTAGGAAAAACAGGAAAGCTATCATAATGTGAACCAGAGTTTGAGAGTGTGGTGAGGATGGTGTTGCAATGAGTTTTTTCTACAACTGCTATGAAAAGTAGCGCATTTCTCATGGCTTACTTACTTTCAAAATCAACACAATGTTTTGCTCATACTGTGAGAAATATTATTTATCCAACACATGACAGTTATGACTGTCATTATTAATGTCGTTTTAGATAAGTAAACTATCAAATAACACACTAGTGTCAAATAACTCACTAGTGAGTTATGGATTATAACTCACGTTCATATTTGAAACTTATTAATTTTTATCTCATAAAAAAAAGATTTCTTCCACTTGTTGGATAAAACATTGTATGCCACTCGTGTGTTATGTTTCCTAAGTCACTGACGGCCTCGTGGTATAAATGTTTCTCGCGTGACTTATTTTCAACATAACACACTCTAGTACTATAAATAACTATTCTCACGGCACTTTGCCCACACCACATACATTTATATGGAGAATCAACAAATATCGACAAAAACTAGTTGGTTGCTGTTCAGCTTTATATAGTTGTGACAGCTGTCAAGAACTGTTAGATTACCTGTAGAAGTTTTTTAAATTCTTATGATAGTTTTTATTCGTGTTTTGATAAAGAAGTAAACATCAAATCAAATACTTTATTTTTTTCCTTAAAATGACAAAATTAGCTTTTTTTCTAGTCGGTTTAAATGTTCTATTTCAAATTCTGAACAAATGGGTTCTACACGCAGGCGGTCCGGGTTCTACACCCGGGCAAGGCAATTTTTTTTTCATTTTAATTTACTTCATGATATTTTTATGAAGTCAATTTTAAATAAATTATTCAACTGTTAAGAGGTAGATACTTTATTGCTATTTTAGTTTTTCTAAAAATAAAAATAAATATTGAGTTACAATATTTGTATTCTTCAAATTTGTGCAGTTGTAGAAAAAGTATAGCGTTCAACATGTGGGAAAAGTTACTTTTTCCACTTGTTGCACAATGTACTATTCCATTTTATAGAAAACTATTTTTTTGTACACCTTTCATCTCTTTTGAAAAGCTAGTGCACACTCTCTAACTTTGAACACGATTTTTTGAAGTGTTGATTTCACCCGTACAATTATTTGTTATTTTTAAATTTTCTCCAATTTTTGTCTTTTTATTTTATTCTATATAAAATTATCTAATTTTTTTCTAGTTTCAGTTAGGTTCTACTACTTTAGTTGAGTGGTCAGAGTCGGCGATTGGGCGTTCCTTAGAAACACTCACATCTTCGTTGTGTTCTTGAATATCATCAGGATTTACTGGATAAGACTGATTGGGATCATTAGACTCGGATCGAAGAGTAGAATCATAATGGTTGGTGGGATCATAATGTAGGTTTGGATCATACTGCTGAGTGGGATCATACTGCTGATTGGGATCATATTCTTGACTGGGATCATATCCTTGATTAGGATCATACTCTTGGTTAGGATCGTATTTCTCATCATGTTCGTATTGCTGATTGGGATCATAATGTTGATTGGGATCATAAGGTTGACTGGGATCATAAGTCGGGTTCTGGCCATACTGTTGACCAGGATCATAGTCTTGGTTGGGGTTGTACTGCTCGGTGGTGCCGTACTGGGGATATTCTCTGTCGTCGGTGTGTTCCTGAACTGACTGATTCGGTTGACCACCCGATAAATACGCAACAGGAGATTGGTTAGTGGTGTTTGCTTCTTCTTTTTTCATTTCCAAATGAGCTGGCACCGTTACATTTTGGAATTTATCTTGGCTATTTTGTCTCGACGAAATGTTCAACTTGGCAGAAACGTTGTTATTTTCCCGACTCAGGATTTTTTGTTCAGGTTCAGCGTAACTCTTGGTTGGTTCATTGACAGCTTGGGGTTTGGCTGATTCAGCAACTGGTTGATGTGGTTCAGCTGGCTTAGCTGATTTTGGTGGACTGTAGATTGGTCTTGGCTTGTGGGTGATTGATTGTGGAGATTCACTTCTTTGATGGCTAGTTGGAGTATGTTCCTCATCTACAAATTGATTATATTTTATGCATTTTTCTGGGATGTAATGATAATAAGTAATTATATGTACATGCTTCAGAGTGCTCAGACAAAAAGTATGTATTTTTCATGAATAGGATAGTTGACTCTTTCTTTCACTAGGTCTTAAATGACTAATACTTAGACCAAAAAAATATCAACGTAGAAAACCGCAAAACTTCATTTTGAAAGTTAACTTTCGAAAACGCTGTTAGCCATGATATTCTATAGATTATCTGGGCTACAGCTTGTAAAAAAATTGAGAGGTTATTAATGATAGTTTTTTACAACGATTATTCCGATTTTTTAGTCGAGTGACATACGAAGTTTGTTTACAAATTGTATGGCGTCACATAATGGCCGATGATGTTTTCAGTGTTCCAAGTTAAAATAAAAAGATCAATTTTCAAATTGAAATTATGCAGCCATCTCGTACTTTCATTGTCTGAAATCGATATATTTTGGTTTCCTAAGTTAAATAATCATTTATTGAGTCAAATCTGATATGAGTCAAGTATCCTTTTGTGGAACACGCAACTTTTGGGTGGAACTTAGAAGTGCTACCGTTTTTATATAGTAAATGATTAGGAATCATTGAATAATCCCAATTATCATTCGAAGAAATGTGTTCTACATGTACTGGTTTATATTTTGAAATAGTCAACTCTCAGATTGTTGATGATGATTATGAAACGTTTATAGTTTTACTATTCGATTCCATTAATTTCATACTGGGAACTTATATTTTTCTACAATCTTTTGAAAAACATATTAAATTTAATTCTAATTACATAATGACGAAAAGGAAAATGATGGTCAAACGCTGATACTGGCGGTCCAATCTCGTGGACGTTAATCGAACGTGTCGAATTTATTACGAAAGTCGAACTATTTGTAACACAAAAATTCTTGTATTTTTCGAAAAACGATGAAAAAAGAAGTAGGCGGTAGCGTAATGCCATACTTCTCCGGTGTGACCTACAACCATACTACGCCATACCGACGACAATACATTAATTAAAAATAAAAAATTCAATCATTTGTACCAGGCTAATTTGTGCACAGCTAATCATCGTCGAGTGACCATTCACGAAAATAACAATGCCATACTTTTCCGACGGTTCCAAATGGCCGCCATACCACCGCAAAGGTGTAATTTAATTTTTTCTGTAAAACAATTTGTGCCAGTATGGCATTTGGATTTTTGTAAAGTATGTGAGACAATGTGACCGTTATTATAGTTGCCATACTTCTAATAGGAGGAAAAAGTGGTGCCATACCTGAAAAACTTATTTATTCTACACGTTTTTAAAATATGACTGTACAATACGTAAAATAATTTTTTACAGTTTGGCATCATTGTATTCGGTTCGTTTGGATATAAATCTACCTAAAATAAATCATCCCATACTGTAACCATGGGGCGAAAGACTTCCACATTAGAGCCAAAAAGTAAAAAAAAAATGGAACGAATTGTTACAGTATGGCATTTCAAATTTTCGAAACTGGAAAAAAACTAAGCGTTGAGAAAATTATACCATACTTATGGTAAAGTGCGAAAGTGGTGCCATACTCGAAAAAGTTATTTTGAGGAAAGTCTTTGACCTACAAATGGTACAAGACAGCAACGTACGCATTACAGTAGGGCTAACATAGGTAATATTAATTCTTTCTCAGCATCATTTTTTTTTGTTGTTGAAAAATTAGCCTACACTGGCTCGAGCTGCCACACTATCTCTGATATGTCAACAACCAATACAATCTTGAAAACATTTTTTCATACGTTTATCGACATTCCTCTATAAATTTGCCAAAAGCTATATATGTTCCCAGATAACACAAAGACGTCCTCAGTACGTCCACAGGACATAAATCTAAGACATTCAAGACGTCCCGAAGACGTCCATTACTGGACATAAGACGTCCTTAGGATGTCCTGGGGACATCCGATGTTACAAATTGGAACGTTTTGGGGACGTCCATTATATGTCTTCCATTACTGGACATAAGACGTCCTTAGGACGTCCCTTGGACATCCTAAGGATGTTTTTAGAATATCAATTTTCAAAGTTTTCCATAACCCATGATCCTAGTCAATAGAAAGTGACATACCAACTAGAAAAAGTGAAAAGAATAATGATGGAAAGTGATTTTTTTCGAAAAAACACTCTTAAATTATTTTATATTCTGACACATTTACATCAATTACAAAACATAATACCTATAGAACAGTATAGAAGTCACGGCTCACAACAGCAATAAATACTCTTTTATACTCTTAATATTCTTTTGATTGTAAAAATAACTTCAAATTCCGCCACAACCAGAAATTATGTTTATAAGTGAGGTTAGGTTAAATCACAGACTTCACGATGCACTCAGTCACAGGTTTCAAATAAAAGTCTATTTTTGGAAAAAATAATTGAAGAATTGTTAGAGAAATAATAAACTATCAAGAGTGCCATCCCAACGACTCGAGACTGTGAACTCACTGAAATATTAGCCGTTTTCGATTGGCGTTTGGTTCTGGTAGCGGTTGACATAAAAATGACAGCGGTTTACTTTCTGGTACTGTTAATGACGTTATAGGGAATAATGAAACGAATGTGTTGATTGATTACCGGAACCACTAACCAATGACTACGACTATGACGTCATTAACAGTACCAGAAAGTAAACCGCTGTCATTTTTATGTCAACCTCTACCAGAACCAAACGCTAATCGAAAACGGCTATAGACGACAATAAAAGGAACGCAATAAGCTCTCTATGATTGGTCACTGCAATGGCGGGAAGTTTAAACGAAAACATAAGAATGAGGCCAATTGAGTTGAAAATGCGTGAATTACTAGCAAACCTAACCTGACCTGACTAACCTAGCGCGAACAGATTAAACACGCAAAATTGATAACGATATAACGACTATACATCTAATACTGGGTGACAACTGGAAAAACTCACTGAGCTAAATAAGCTCAGAGGAAAATGTATGAAATTTATGACGGAAAATTAAACCCAAACACGTTTTAAATTTTTTAAAAAGGCACAAGACACGAAAATAATGTTGTAAGTCGGTAATATGAATTTGGCCTGAGTTTGAACGTCCTGGGGATATTCGCATCGGACGTCCCAAAAACGTTCCGAGTCGTGCGTCCCCAGGATGTCCATATTAGGTTCTGGGACGTTCGGACCTAATTGGGACATAAAATGGATATCCTCGGGACGTCCAGTGCTATCTGGGTTGTGGGTCGCCTGACAAGCAGCTGCCGTATACCTACCTGTGTTTCCATACATAAGACGATGAGCCGAGATCTCCACAACTCGAGGAATCGTTCGAGCGGTGGTAGCCGTAGAATGCTATACAATAAAACATCTGGTTATAGAACAAGATTGTCGCCACATATATTTTAGAAATTTCTTATTTATGTTCTTTGAACCTCAAACTTACAGGAAAAATTAGTTCCATACTGGTACAAATTCAAAATAATATTTTACAATTTTGCAAACATATTGTATACGTTCGCCACCTCCCACAGATATAGCATTATCAGACTTCTATTTATGATCATACAAAGAACTGGTGAAAAAAATAATAGGGTGGTACAAATCGTTTTGCACAAAAATAAAGAATTACTCCTTTGTGGGGGTATGGCGGCCTTTTGGAACCGTCGGAAAAGTATGGCATGGTGATTTTCGTGAATGGCTACTCGACGATGATTAGCTGTGCACAAATTAGTGATTACATTTTTCATTCTTAATTAATGTGTTCCCGTCGGTATGGCGGGTTGTAGGTTACCCCTGAGAAGTATGGCATTACGCTACCGCCTACTTCTTTTTTCATCACGTTTCAAAAAATACAAGAATTGTTGTGTAACAAATCTTTCGACTTTCGTATTTAATTCGACACGTTCGATTGACGTCCACGAGATTGGGCCGCCAGTTCCAGCGCTATGACCATCATTTTTCTTTTCGTCATTACGTAATTAGCCCTGAAGGGTCGCCAGACTTGGTACAAATGACCAGAAATTTTGTGTTACCATCTCTTGGTCTAATAGAACGTATTTCAAGTATTTTTTGGTGATAATTTAATGGTGATAAGCACCATTTATTTCTGCAACTTCAACACGCTCCTTTTTGGTGGATTGGTAACGCGCAGTTTCATATCATCTTCGAAAGTGCCACCGTTTTTATACTGTGCATTATCAGGAACCACAGAGAAATTTCAGTTTCTATTCAATGAACTGCTATCTACGTGTGTGAATAAGTTATCACTCTTGGTTAGGTGCTTAGTTCTCCGATCAAGTAACAAAAGACATTAGACATTAGGTTGTGTTACTTGATCGGAGGCTTAGTTATAATCTTTGTGCACGCTTTCATCATTCATTATGGTGAATTTCAGGAAATTTCGATACCATATTATACAAGATATTATAAATATAACCAGAGATGCTGAATGACGAGAACTCGCATGATATCTATGAATCGAATTTTTATCGATACGTCTACGTATGTCACTATGATGAAGAAATGACAGAAAAAATATATCTGGTAACTGGAAGTCAATTTTTAGAATGTTTATATTATATTGATCATTTCCAGAATAAAAAAATTAGTATGGACAATGCATCTATGTACTACCTACTCATGCAAAAACAATGACAAGCAAGTTTGAATTCTGCTGCTCAGACTATCGCTCGAGTAGTTATACGTAAATTTCAGAATGTGCCATATAGCCTAAATTAGATGATGAAAAAATTCAATAACAAAAGAAAAGTATCGGATAGTTTTATTTTCAATCAGTTCTTTTTGTACCTTTCAATTTGGTTGGTGGAAACTGTGACTGACTAAATTTATTGCTTAAAAATTCTAGGTTAGTTTGTAGTTCCCGTATTTCCTCCCTATAAATAAACACACAATTACAATTAATCACTGAAACTGTACCTGTTCAACATCCTCATTATTAACTTCTCCATTCGTTTGCTTCAGGTATGTCCAAATATTTTCTAGTCTTATCATAAGTTCACAGTTATTGGCTCGTAAATTTGCCCTGTCAATTCTAAGATGAAAAAATTTATAAGAATTCAATGATTGGAAATAAAATATAACAAAACATAAAAAATAGGAGGTCTTAGTTGTTCACCTAGTGTCATTCATCGATGAATTTATTTATACATGGGTGGGTCCCACTTCTCCGTTTTTCTGTTCAGATTTGGGAAGATATACAGTATCGGAAACTTTTCATCTGGGTTATAGACAGAAATCTACGCGAGCAACAAGGACCGCAATGATATGATAATACCACATAAATAAGAGAGACGCACCACTGTGCGCCTATCCTCTACTCGCTCGAGGAAGGGATATCGACGTGAGCTGTTAATTCGTCGGGTGGGCTAACAGGATAGGAGCACACTACCTACACCTAACCTAACCTAACCAATCTCGTATCTCTCATATAATAACTGAGGTCCCCATTGTGGAGCTAGAAATACGGGCACCCAGTATTGGTTGTCCCATTTTCGCACCACCTAGTTTTCACTCTCATATTCCTTTGTGTTCGTGTTGTTGTGGTGGAGAGTTGGTATTGTAATTCATTCAACTCTGTATTGCGAGAACTGTGCTCTTCAGACTCAAATAGGTTGAGTAACCAAATCGAGGAGGATACCGGCCTTATTAGTAATGCTTGACTGGGATGAAGAAAGAACAATTGATAATTCGAAGTATGTGTATGAGAATTACAAACTTCTACTACAATACGTGAATGTCCTGAGGTTGGATTAGAATGAGAGCTGGTAGAGGCCTTGCTTCAAAAATGTGTGGCTACGGTGTCTTATTTCGAGCTGTACATTGATGTCAAAAAGTTGACGTTGAAAAGTTGAAATGTCAGTGTTCTCAATGTGAAGATTCAAGAATAGCCCCCCTGGTCCCCGCCCGTAGATCTATTGAGGTGCAACTTGTGTTTACAGAGCTCCCAATGCACATAGGAGATTGGTGATGAAACGATACAGATTCTACATGGGCTCGTTCATGTTGCTGACAGTATTTGTTTTCCTTCCGTAATGTCAATATTTGAACCGAATCTTACCAGGCTTCCATATTGTCACAGTATATGCAGTGCAATCAATATATTCATTTTCTTCAAAGAATACTTTCCAAAGCTGTCGACTTTATATGAAAGACTATAATAAAGTTCTGCATACCAGTTCAAAGAAGTTTTTTTAAGACCCTGACAGTTTCTCGAAAGACTTTCCTTATGCAACACACTGTTCCTATTTAGGTAAAATACCAATTTTGGTAAAATTCCGTTTATCGGGTGCCACAAGCTATCAAAACAATTTTGGTCTCCTTAACAAAAAATCCAAATGGAATTTTCGCCGGACTCAAGTAATTTCGGAGATACGGCCTATTTTTGGATTTTGACTGGCATTTTCTGCGGTTTTTTGGTCTCCTACGATAGTAACAGAACTACCTGTGACAGCTCTAGATCCAATCACATTAACCAGAAAAAATTCAGGTCAGGCCGGATTTACATGCATACGATATCCGACGATCGTCGGATATCATATGCATGGAAATCGTTTTACGTCCGTTCCTAACTGCACACAGATCCAATCTTTCCTGGTTAGTGCGATTGGATCTTGAGCTGTCACATATCATCACAAAAAAACGCAGCTATTAATAAATCTGAAAAGTTGGCAATAATTGATTTCAGTGTTACCAACCATACATATAATTCGAATTCACTAATACCAGTAATACCTAATCTGTCATATTCGCTAGTCAGAGACAATTGTCTTTGACATGATTGAAAAAAAAAAAAACAAATTAAAAAAAATGCCATTTCCAATGAAAAAAAAGCGTGGGACGGAGAAAGCATGATATGTATATCGGGTTGGTTGAAAGAAGGAGACCTATTGAGTGTTTTTTCGCGGTAGGAACGTCTCTAGAAAATGCCAGTCAAAATCCAAAAATAGGCCATATCTGCGAAATTACTTGAGACCGCCAAAAATTTCATTTGGATTTTTCGTTCAGGAGACCAAAATAAGTAAGTGAGTGAGTAAATTTCATAGCTTGTGGCGCCCGATGAACGGAATTTTATCAATTTTGAATTCACGTCAACATTGAATCGATTAGTATTTATTGACAGATTATTAGAGAATTTTTGACTAACCTTTCGAGGTTTCGGTACCACTTTGACACTGATATCAACTTTAATGGGCTCCTTGCGTTTGGTTGGTCGGACTGACGGCGAATCGGACTCGCTTTTGGGATTTGCCTGGTCCGTCCCTACCAAACACAAGTTGATTATTAATTGTATATTTCGAAATTGTATTATTGAAAAATATAAAAGTCGTTTTGGTTGGGATCTCCTACGATTACTCTTCGAGTTCTCTGATCTGTTGCTTTATGTATATACTGATTATATTTTCTACGATCAGAGAACGTGAATCGCTCCAGATTGACCAATCGAAAACAACAATTAATAATTGTACAATTTATTTATTATTGTACAGGTGATTCAGGAGACCGAACCTATATAAAAAATATTTTCTGATCCAATTTTGTTAATTTTTGTCCGATTCTAATTTATAATCAATTATCTGTTATAATGAGGCACAACTAAGTAGGTATGCGTGTACTGCTTTCTTGACATATTATTGCATATAAAATTGCTCTTATGGCAAAAAATAGAAGGAGTTATAGCTATGGAATGAAGTTACAAGAGAAATAATGAATTAATTTATTTTCAGTTATAACAAATCTGAGATATTTTGAAGTTATCTGGCTATAAATATAAATTAGTCTTCTGCTCACCTTGTTTAGAATGAAGCAGAGACAAGGTTGCAATGTGTATTTCGTCTTCATAAGACAAATGCAGTTTCGAATATGTGTCAACTAGACTTTATGGTCAACTTAGGCATTTGATGCAATATTTTGAAAGAATATTTAGTTTCAACGATCTCCTGAATTATCTGCTTTGTAATGTTAGAATATGATTTCTTACTTATGCCTGACGCTTGCATCTTCCAGTTTCTGAGTAAGGGCGTGACATTCGGTAGACAGTTTTTCCATGAGTTGGTTTTGGGAGTGGATCATGCTCTCTAACTCGGCTACAGTCGCCGCTGCAAAACACGAATTCATTATTTTTCGTTGGAAAATCTCCCAAATCAACTCATGGAAAAACATCTCACTATATTCCCAAATTCAAACAAAAATTCTCTTATTTTTTTTTTTGGTGTTTTGGCATCGACTGTTGTGGTCATTAGCCACGTGTTCTGGGTAGGCTGTGTTACTAACTCCCTACGCCACTTTAGGAGCAGAACTGTTGATTTTTAACGCAACAGTGAATCGTGGAGGATTATTCCCAGTCGGTAAGGAGATTCATTCATTCAGAAAAATGAAAAAAGGTCGTCCCGGCTGGGAACCGAACCCGAAACCTCTCGGTCACCAGGCGCGAGCGCTATTCACTGCGCTAATCCCCGCCCCAATTCTCTTATTATTTGAATGTGGCGATGAAAAGAATAGAGTTTCTTGTATCTGTTCTTCAGAATATAACTAAAAAAACGTTTGAAATGTTGATATTAGATGAGGGATTACACACTGTTATAGCTCTGCCCAACATATTTTTGAAACTTCTAATTATTTTTTCCTCACCATGTCTGTTTTCCATGTCGTAGACCATAGAAGTCAACTCCTTTTCTTTATCTTCTCTTTTGGGAGTCGGTGGAGGTAATGCCACAATCTCGGTTCCTCTAGGAGTTTTACTCCTTTCCTCAGACATAGCAGTAGTCAAATTGATCTAAAAAAAAAGAAACGAACATCAAACATACACCAGCGTTAACATGGATTCATAGTTTTTTACCTCTTTTTCTAGTGAGGATACTTGTTCCGAGAGTCTAATATTTTCTCGCCGACTATGAATCAGATCAGCATCGGATCTGTCAATTCGTTGTCTCAGAGACTGTATTTCAGACTGCAAACGAACGATTTCTTGTTTGCCCTGTCTTTCACTTCGCTCGTTTGCCATTTGTAACATAGATATTTGTTGTTCCAATGCACCCTTTTCCGCACCACTTACCCCGATGTCTGACTGCAGCGTAACTGAAACAAAAAGAAGTATAATTTAACCTCCATAGGTGGATTAAGCTTTATTTATATATAATAATAATAATAATAATTTATTCACACATTCTGAACAAAAAGAAAACATATCATTTAAACAGTACATGGTGAATAAATCGGTAGAAGAAACTTACAAAGCAGTAAACTGCTTGTGTGTAAGGAAGGCTAATATGTATAAGTTTAAATTGTTTGTATGGGAAACGATTACAAAGTAATTAAGATATATAAAGTAAGGGTCATAGTACAGTAAACTTTAATTAAAAATTTAAATAACTTATTAACGTAGTATTACATATACATGATATAAAGATCGTGGAATCAGTGGGAATATACATGGTGTAATGGAAAAACGGTAATAAAAATAAAAGTATATCATTCATATTAATTACATATAGGGTGAAATTGTTTGTATAAGGAAGCGATTACAATTAAATTAAGACATGTTTAGTAGGGGCTCAATATAGTAGACTACATATTTAGGAATAACTTATCATGATAAAAATCATATGGTGGCGACATGCACATGGTATAGGACATAAAAGGACCCTCAAGACTTAATATCAGAATGAACATACATGACTTGACAATCCATTGTTTATATACAAAAGTAGAAAACACACATCATATGGTATTGAAGGACCTGGGATTGGGGTAAGATATATGTGAGGTATATCTATAAAGAGATGTATTTGGAGAGTGTACTACAGTAGAGCTTGGAAGTTTCAAGTTAATGCTCAATTTGCATGACTGGTATCCCATCATTATAGTTTTTTTGTGTCGAGTGTTATGTTTATGGTCCAAAAAGATCAATTCATTTCTATACTTATATTGGGTTGTGGTTATACTAATAAAGAATAGCTGTCTTGGATCGAATATCTCCGATTCTTCGTATAGGAGGTCACTTGAGCAGGCATAGTCTCTATGCAGAATACATCTGAGAAAACGTTTTTGCATTACCTCAAGGGAACGCAGATTGGTTTTGGAAACTCCACCCCAGCCAATGATGCCATAATTTATATATGATTCAACTAAGCTTTTGTATATCATTATTTTTTGTTCGAAATTGAGAATGCTGGTTATATTTTTGAATTTATACAGAATACATCGTAATCTGAGGTGACTATCTAGGATTATACCTAGGTACTTAATTTTTTTGACATTCCTTATGACAGCCACATCGGAGAGAGCTATTTGGTATGTAGGCAGGGCTATATCATAACTACTGAAAGGTAAGTAGAATGTTTTTTCAAAGTTTATTGATAATAGCCTATAATCGAACCACATCTTTATCTGTCTCAAATCCTGTTCTAATTTCGATTTCAGGTTAAACCAGTCATTATCTTTACAGATCAAAACTGTGTCATCGGCATAACTAATAATTTTGGAGTAAGTATTCAGGAGGAAAAGATTGTTGAATAATATTGGTCCTAACACCGTCCCCTGAGGCACACCACACGATACGATATATATATATATATATATATATAAAGTGATACTTTTCCGCACGCGATTTCTAATCACTTTACTCTCGTGTTAGGTACACTATTTTTTCTACTAGCGGAAAAAACACCCACAAGTTAACATAAAGAACATTTATTATTAAATATATATTAAACTATACAACCATACTTGGTAAGCTTTCTATTTTAATCTTCTGCGACGCAATATTTAAATGTCAGTATAATCCGCAAAAACTAAACAAATAAGTCACATTTTTCATTTTTCATTTTTCAATTTTCTTGGAGAATGTTCCCCTTTTCAACATGAATACCTCCCAAGAGGTTATCTTGAACGATGGAAAATAGCGACTAAAGTTTGTCTTTCAGTCGCAGATGATTCCACAGAAGATTTTATGAATTTCCTATTCATATTTTCGAACTATAAACAAATCTACTTTTCCACACTAAAATGTTTTTCCACACTGAAAAGAGTGCGGAAAAGTGACCCTTTCCAAACTAAAATGAGTGCGAAAAAGTGGAATTTTCCGCACGCTAGTAGAAAAAATCTTTATTACTAAGGCACCAAGCTATTTTCCAGATATATTATTTGCAGATTAATATGAAATATTATTCACTTACTTATTTTGTTTTGCATATCTTTTTTCATTTCATCGATGAGTGCCTGTTTTTGAGCAACTTCTCTTCGAAGATCCGCATTTTCTCTTCTCTGTTTATCTAATTCCAACTGTAATTTGTTGGAGCTCTCCCACTGAACTCCCAGTTCCGCTGTGAGTTGTTCGATCTGCTGCGTGTATCGCCTTTCTACAGCAGATCTTTCATCGGCGATTCTTCTACCCTGTAGAAGAAGAATTAAAACATTTTGTGTATTTAAAATTCATTTAAGAAGAATATGAATAAGATTTTCTACCAGGAGATGTGACCAAGTTTAACTTCTTCAGAAAATACCATTCATAGAAAAATGTAGATGAATTCCAAAGATTTCTTCGCTTCTGCTGATCGAAAAAATACAATGTAAGAATCAGTTTTGAATAACGATATTCGATTTCGAGTCCAACTTTCGTCACAGCAGCGAGGAAAGTTCTAGACATAGAACTGATGTCGGAAAAAGATGGTGATGATATTGCCAACTGGCTGAACCTTGGTGTTCGTACCACATCATCTTTGATTAGATTAACCCACCATGTATTGTAGTCAAATACATAAACCCAAGAAATATTAACTAGAATAGATAGTGTCAGTCGGTGTGTCTCTTGAGAGGACCCCGTCTGAAATATGGGATAAGGAGAGCCTTGAGCAGTAGACCTAGAAAATAAGACAACGAAATAATGAGCACCTGGAAATCGTCCGAGGTGATGTGCGAAAGCTTTTCAACAAAACAGAATTCAACCAAAACTGGACCGCATACAAGGTTGACCTCACGTAGTACAATAAAGACATTAGAAAGGCAAGAAGACAATCCTGAAAAAATAAACTGAGAAGAGGTTAAATGTTCGAGAATAAACAAGGTAGTAGCCAAAGAGAGTACTGTTGTACACCAAGTAAGTTTATCGAAAAACAATGACAACACCTATGCAAAATCATTTGCGGAAAGCCTAAGGATTCTATAACGAACTGTTTTTTCTGCCTTTGTCTGGGTGGTTGCAGGGCATTGGAAAGTCCATCCTGTGAGATGAATATATGACTGCAACCTACCAGTCCCTTAGATTTCACATAATTAATACCGTCCAGAGTATGCTTCGTTCCAGATTATGATTCTTTATCATCGTCATCATATTATTATGACCAAATGGTCTCTGAGGGGAAAACTGGCTGAATCTTTTTTATTTCTATGGTAAAGTTTCATTCTGCATCGTTTATTACGTCGATTCGTTTTTATGGGCGTGCGTTTCTTGCTCTGATGAATTTTTACTTTCATATAGTTTCCAAGCTTCTGTTTTTAAAAGCAGGGTTTCAAAGATGTCAAAAAGTCAGGACAGACTTTTTGCAGTTTTTCTTTTAATTCTCTACTGTTCCCTCCTAGAATATTAGTTAGGCTTCTCACAGCGCTTTGTATACGAGTACATAAAAAATGCTATGCAGGTTATGTCAGGTAGAAGAGGAAACATCAGTCGCATACTATGCCACTGCGGGGCCTTGTCAAAGTTGACTCAACTTTGACAAGGTTGAGGTTTATACCGCTGGGAGAAGAAAAACCAAGAGCTCTCGGATACACGGTAGCCTCAAACTAATATGATCTAACCTACCAACAAAGTTGAAAAAGTATTAATTTACGGGTTTATATATAGTCCGGCGGCAGGGAGGTTTTTCGTAGCCGATGGAGTGCGACGGGATCACCCAAGTTATTCTTATGTATTTTGACCCGCTGAATCCGAATTTTCCGAAAATCCATTTTTGTCAAAAACAGATGACGTCATAATATTCTGCATAAAATTCTGTACAAAAAAGGTATCGACAAATTTTTCTCCAAAATGCACCGTTTTTCAGTAAAACGTGCTCGAAATTCGAAAAAATGCGATTTTGTCAATTTTCAGTGCTCTCTCATAATGATATTTTCAGGTTCGCCTTGTCCCAAATCATTCATACAGTTCAATTTTTGGATCTTTACCCATGCGTCATCCTTATTATATATATGAAATAAGTCGAGATTTAATTATTTTTTCCTTTGCTTTGAAGATAAATGTTAACGAATTTTGATCTTCTCATATCGGTTGACAGAAAGTGATTTCACATTGAGAGAGTGTGATTTCTTTGATCATAAATTGATAACGCATGGGTAAAGATCCAAAAGTCCAACTGTATATATCTCGACTATGAATAACAAAAGAGAAATTCTTGAAAGATTCATTCGTGTGGATTTTCCGACTCTGAATTTCCCTATACTTTTTATAGTGTCAATCAAAAAGGGTTCAGAACATATTTTGTCATGATCACAAATCATTTCAGTATCGGAAAACGGAAAATTTTGCTTAAAAGTGAAACAATTTTCCTAGGAAAATCGAAAAATCCATCAATTTTTTCCGAAAACAAATCATACTATAATATATTCCATAAAATTCTCCACAAAAAAGGTCTCCACAAATTTTTCTTTAAAATGCACCGTTTTCGAGTAAAACGTGCACGATATTCTAAAAAATGCGATTTTCTCAATTTTCTGTGCTCTCGCATCATCACAAAATCATTCGTATATATCTCGAATATGAATACCAAAAGGGGCATTCCTGAAAAAATCATTCGTGTGGATTTCCCAGCAGTGAATTTCCCCATACCTTTAAAAATCGAAAAATTTAAAAAGTGCGCGCTTCTATGCGAACTCTTTTGTTTAGACGTATTTTCACTTGTTTAAAACATCTCGCGCTGTACCTACCTAACCCTAGTTTCATTTCGCTAATATGACGTCTACGTTTACAATAGTGTGCACAATGAGTGTAAAAAGTGAAGAAATTTGTTTCGATAAAGAAATATGTGTTATTTGTCAGTTGAACTGAAAATTGGAGACAGCGGATAAAAGAAGCTGCATATATTCGAAAGGATATTGTGGTTGTTTTCAGTCGTCTGAGTACATTGCCTTGTAGTGGTAAGTAAATACATCGTTGAAACAAGTAATTTTAGTAGCATAGGGTAAGTTTTTCAATTCATCGATGGTTAACCAATGGAAAATGACAATGACAGCACGAATGCGCATTATCCATCGATTAATTTGAAAACTCGCCCATATTGACGTTGAAAAGTATTTTAAAATATAAATTAATGAAATCCAATAGTTTTTTGCCCTTCAAATTATTTAAGTGAGTTATATTATTATTATTATATTATAATGAAGATCTTAATATGAATTATAATGTTTTTATAGAGATTTTCAAGCATCATACAAGTAATAATAGCTATAAAAACTACACGACTCTTCAAGTTCTTGAAAGAGTGAGATGCTTGGTTTATGCAACCTACCTAAGAACTAAACCTAAGACTAATGGTGGATTTATGGTCAAGGTTTAGATCGTAAGTAATAAATCGGAAGTTTTAGGTCGTAAGTAATAAGTTGGAAGTTTTAGGTCGTAAGTAATAAGTCGGAAGTTTTAAGTAATAAGTCGTAAAAAGTTCGATCATTAGCTTTCAATAAGAGCATTCATGCAAAAGTCATAAGTTTCAAGTCATAAGGAAAGTTGGTCAACTTTCATCTTTTACTATAAAACTTGCGACTAATGTTTAATACGCATGCATGCGTCAAGAGGCAATAATGTTCAGAAAATGCTGTCATCTGTCAAGAAGAATAATAATATTCGAATTTTCAATGTTATTTGTTGTTAAATATAAGTGATTTGTTTTGTGATGTTCAGTAGATCAATTACAAAATTCTCAGACTGCGCGAAAGTAACCAATAATACACTCATTTCCTTATGATATGACAGCCTTAAGACTTGTGCATGTATGATCATTTTTGTCTTTACAACTTCTGACTATTACTTAAAACTTCCGACTTATTACTTACAACCTAAAACTTGACCATAAATTCACCATAAGAACTAGGAACTAAGAGTTCATTAATAGGAAAACAACGCGAACGTTTATGGAACTTCAACGTCTTCAACTAGTACTAAGCCATTTTTATTAGTCTTAGGTTTAGTTCTTAGGTAGTGTGCATAAACCAAGCATGAAAGAATCAGAAAGTGACGATAAACAGATTGAAAACTCAGATTCAGTAGTTAGTCGTTGCTAAAAAATGAAAATTGAACGATTTTCACTTATTTATTTATTTATGGTCAAGTTTTAGGTCGTAAATAATAAGTCAGAAGTTTTAAGTAATAAGTCATAAAAAGTTCAATCATTCCCTTTCAACAGGAGGGCTCATACACGAGTCGTAAGTTTTAAGTCATTAGGATAGTTGGCCAACTTTCATCTTTTACGATAAAACTTGAGACTAATTTTTAATACGCATGCGTCAAGCGGCAAATGCTGTCATCTGTCAAGAAGAATAATAATATTGGAGTTGAATGTTATTTGTTGTTAAATATAAGTTGTTTGTTTTGTAATGTTCATTATAGTTTGATTACAAAATTCTCAGACTGTTCAAAAGTGACCAATAATACACTCATTTTCTTATGATATGACAGTCTTTAAGACTTGGGCATGAATGGTCATTTTTTTCCTTACGACTTCTGACTATTACTTAAAACTTCCGACTTATTACTTACGACCTAAAACCTAACCATAAATCCACCATTACAGTATCGGAAAGTTTTCATCTTGGGTATGGTGGTTTTATGACGAACGTCTAATTCACCCACTCCATACCAACGTTGCCAAACTAATTCGCCCACTCCGTACCGACGTTGCCAAGTTTTACTCATCATCAACTCGGTTTGCCTTCAGCTGTTTCACGCATTTTCGAGTCTCGCAAGCTAGGTTGGCTTGCTCAGGTTAGGTTTGTGTGTCAATTGCGAGCAAAAAACAAATTCAAGCATTTTTAACTCAGTTTTCCTTCGTCTTTTGTCATCTAAACACTCGCAGTATAATGAGTAAAACTTGGCAACGGTTGAAGCACTCCGCACGCATGCGCAGTAACTTGGCAACGTTGGTACGGAGTGGGCGAATTAGACTCTCGTGTTTTATGAGAGCGTGAAGAATAGCTTGCTATATGTTGAGAGAGCATTACAATTTCTCCTCTACTCGCTCGAGGAAGGGATATCAACATGAGCTGTTAATTCATCGGGCGAGGCAACAGGAGAGGCGCGCAGTAGTGCGTCTCTCTTATTTATGTGGTATTATCATATCATTGCGTTCTTTGTTGCTCGCATAGATTTCTGTTTACAATACCTTAGATGAAAAGTTTCCGATACTGTACAGGAATAATTTGGGACAAGGTGATCCTGAAGACTTTTTTTTCGAGAATTTTATGAAATATATGAAAGCGTCATTTGTTTTTAGAAAAAGTGGATTTTTCGTTTTTCCGCTACTGAAATCCTTTTTGATCATGACAAAATATGTGCTGAACCCGTTTTGACACTATAAGAAATTCGTCCACGACGTGAGCTTCGCGAATAAAAAAATACCGGTTCCATGCAAGGTAAAAGTATTGGGCAATAGGTCACATGCATGCATCACAAAATCACTGGCATTTTTGTGTGCACCATCTACTCTGTTATCAAATCATTAAACATTGTTTCATTTAATTGTGATTTTTGAAAGTTTTGAACAATCCACATTTTAAAATGTGAAGCAAATTTCAATTTGGTAAAACGCGCGCCTTAGTATGACGTCAGAGTTCATGTAAACAAAATATATTTTTCATGGTATTGACTTGTTGATCAGTCTATCTAGAGTTTTTCAAGTGGTTGATTATTATCTTTTTATTATTGAGTTACTGCAAACCTACCGAAACTATGTTTTCTTTGGATAATCTTTGTTGACAAGTATTTTGACATCACACCCTACCGCCAAAAGACAATCGTTTGAATTTCCACTATTTTTAAATAATTTTTATTCTTGTTAATTATTGATATTTTTGGCAGCTATCTTATTTTCCCAGTATGTGAATGGTAGTTTAATTTATTGGAACAAATAGGAAAAAACATGCATGAGACCTATTCAATGCCGGAAAATCCACACGAATGATTTTTTCAAGAATGTCTCTTTCGTTATCCATAGTCGAGACATATATGAATAATTTGGGACAAGGTGATCCTGAAAATATCATTATGTGACTAAATGAGAGAGCACTGAAAATTGAGATAATCGCATTTTTTCTAATTTCGAGCACTTTACTGGAAAACGGTGCATTTTGGAGAAAAACTTGTCGATACCTTTTTTGTAGAGAATTTTATGCAAAATATTATGACGTCATTTGTTTTTGGAAAAAGTGGATTTTTCGATTTCCCTCGGAAAATCGTCCATAACAATTTTCCGGATGCTTTCACGGCTTATCACCCTCGAAATTGAGATTCAGCGGGTCGAAATACATAAGAATAACTTGGGTGATCCCGTCTCACTTCATCGGCTACGAAAAAACTCCCTACCACCGGACTAATAAGCTTTCCGATAAAATTTAAAACACTATATACAATTCATCAATACCTGATCGGCAATAGCATCTCTAAGTTTCATATGTTGCCGTTCCAATTCATCTTTTAGCCGCCTGATTTCAGATTCAGCAGCATTTTTTTCGTACTGTGCTTGTTCAGCAACATCCAAACTCCTCTTCACTTTGTCAGCTGTGTCATTTTCTTTATCTCTCAACAAAGCTAAAGTATTTTGCAACTTTTGAACTGTATCTTGAAGTGTATTTTTTTCCCTAGAAAATGTATTCACATAAGTGTTGTATTTATCAGTAAAAGAACGATACTTCGTAATGAAATTGTGTTTTATTGAACTTGACAGTACAGAATCTTTTTTTATATGTATATGTTACTATATCAACATCAACTAAAAAAGTATATCGCAGCCAATCTTGATATCCAACACGCCCCCTCAAAATTGACTTCGATCTTCATTATAATTTGCTTTGAGCCCTAGTAATGAACAGAACTTCTGGTGTTTCGAATTTGATAAAGCTTTCGTTAGAATGTCAGCAGGCATTTCATTTGTCGAAAGATATTCGACTCGTACCTCTTGTTTTTCAACAATTTCTCTGATGAAGTGGTGTCTTATATCCACATGCTTTGTTCGCCCATGATAAACTGGATTTTTCACCATGGATCCCGCACCTTGATTATCGTTGAAAATAGTTGTTGTCTCTAGTTGACCAACGATTTCGTTTAGGAATCTTCTCAAGAAAACTGCTTCTTTGGATGCTTCTGACAGTGCCATGTATTCTGCTTCCGTACTCGATAGGGCCACTGTTTTTTGTTTGTGGGATGACCAACTTATTGCAGCATTCGACAAAATGAAAATATATCCTGTATAGGATCTTCTGTCATCCGGATTTGCTCCCCAATCTGCATCAGCGAAGCCAAGTAAAGGATCATTACTCTGCTCGAAAACTAGTCCAACATTTTGAGTTTTCTTCAAATAGCGTAACACTCGCTTTGCTGCTGTCCAGTGTTCTAGCCCATAGTTTTCGTTAAATTGACTCAAAACACTCACAGCGTATGCGATATCTGGTCTCGTTGAAATTGCAAGGTACATCAGTTTTCCAACAAGACTCCGGTAGGGAACCATTTCCATTTCATTTTTATTTTCTTCTGTTTTTGGACACATTTCCTTGGATAGTTTTTGAGACATATTCATCGGCGTAGAACAAGGATTGCATTCACTCATGTTGAAGTTTTTCAATAATACGTTGATGTATCTCTTCTGACTCATTTTAACTCGACTTAGATCTGTTTCTTGTGAGAATTCAATACCCAAACAATAGTTAATTTCACCAAGATCTTTCATGTCGAACGACTTTGACAGTTCGGCTTTGACGTTTCGGAGTTTTGTCTCGCTATTACAAGCAACTATGAAATCATCAACATAAATGGCAATTATTAAAATTTCACTTCCCTTGATTTGAAAATATACGCAAGGTTCGACACTAATCGGTTTTAATTTAAGTTCTCTCAGCTTCGAATCCAATTTCTTATACCATTCTCTTCCAGACTGCTTCAGACCATATAAAGATTTTTTTAACAAACACACCTTATTGCTCTGAGTCTTATCACAAATTTCATCGTATTTCTCTGGAAGTGCCATATAAATTTCCTCTTCGAGTTCACCATTCAGGTATGCACTAACAAAATCAAGTTGATGAATGGCTAAATTCAACTGAACTGAAAGTGACATGATGATTCTTATAGATTCCATTCTGGTTACAGGGGCAAAAGTTTCGTGAAAATCCACTTCTTTTTCTTGTGTGAAACCTTTGGCTACCAATCTTGCTTTATAACTTTCAATGGAATCATCTGATTTGTATTTTCTTCGGAATACCCATTTTGAACCAATAACTTTTCTATTCTTTGGGCGATCGACTAAAATCCACGTTTTATTTTTTATGAGAGCTTCGTGTTCTTTTCTCATTGCTCGAATCCATTCATCTGCTTCTAGAGAGGAAAGGGCCTGACTCACTGTTATTGGATCAGAACTCTCTAACATACCAGCAAACTCTTCTCCAAAAGTTGAATTTTCCGTGTTTAATGAGTTTTGAATCGATCTATAGTGGAATTGTTTCCTAGGTCTGCCAGCTCTGCCAGATTTGACTTTTGATGGACGACCTGGACCTCGTTTTAGAACTATTTGGTTGGAATTTCCTGAACTTTCTGCAACAGCATCATCAATTCGTGGTTCTTCGTTGTCATATTCCATCTGAATATCTATTGTTTCAGAAGTTTCTTCGTGATTGATATTTTCATCGGAATTATGTTCTGTTTGATGAATGACTTTATTTGACAAATTGATATCAATAAATGTGTCACTACTATTTTTATCGTCATGGTTAAAATTATTTTGTATTCCCAGGAATTTTACATCTCGACTTCGTACGATTTTCTTTGTTTTTGGATCCCAGAGTCGATAAGCCTTCGAATCGGTAGCATAACCAACAAAAATGCCTTCTGTTGACCTGACATCAAATTTTCCTTTTTTCTCGGATTTGTCTAAGATGAACACTTTTTCTCCAAATATTCGAAAATAGCTTACATTCGGGATTTTATTTGTCCATATTTTATAAGGCAAATCTCCATTCAAACTTCGGGATGGACACCTATTTCTGATGTGTACTGACGTTAAGATAGCTTCCGCCCAAAAACTACGTGGGAGTTCTGATTGTATCAGCAAACACCTTGCCATCTCAACCAATGTCCTGTTCTTTCTTTCGGCTATGCCATTTTGTTGAGGAGTATAAGGTATCGAAAATTGATGTTGAATACCATGACTTTCTAAATATTCCTCAAATCGACTGCTTCGATATTCTCCTCCATTATCAGATCGAACTATTTTTATTTTGTTACCAGTCTGGTTTTCTACCAGATTTTTGAAGATGATGAACTTTTCCAACAACTCGCTTCTTTCTTTAAGGAAGTAAACTACGCACCATCTCGACTTGTCGTCTATGAAGGTTACAAAATACTTTGAACCACCAAGTGAAGTTTCTCTCATTGGACCGCATATATCTGTGTGAATTATTTCCAATAGATGTTTGCTTCTTGAAGTGGAAGAAGTGAAAGGTTTTTGGGTATGTTTCGCTTGAATACATACTTCACATGGATGTAGTCCTTCGTTTCTATTTATGTTCAATCCAAGAGCCTTTTTCTGAATAGCTACATTCTTTAAATCTCTTTCATTTAAATGGCCGTATTTGATATGCCATTCTTCAAACGAGTTTATCTTTGTATATCTTGCGTTTTCAACCATTTCTTCGATGAAATACAAATTGTCATTCCGTTTAGCTTCAAGAACTTTTTGTCCGGTTAGTTCATTCACAATGACAGCTTCGTTTTTGGTAAATATTACATCAAACCCATTTTCTGTAATTTTGGATACTGACATCAGATTTGATCGGAGGTCGGGTACAAATAAGGTTTTCTGTAGATTGAATGATTGCTTTTCGTTAACGATTAAATTAACGGTACCTATTCCTTCAATTCTTGTTTTTCCACTGTTTGCCAGATTCAAAAACGTTGATGCAGTTTTATCCATTGTGTTGAATTTACTTTCATCTGAACACATATGAGATGACGCACCAGAATCTAAACACCAAGAACTTCTTGAACTTTCGGATATGTTGAGAGCAATTTCATCTGTCTCTGCACGTTTTGAAGTTTCGCTTGTTGAATCTTTATTTGGCTTTTTAGTCCACGTCTTTGATCTACAGTCTCTGATCCGGTGGCCGTATCTTCCACATCGGTGACAGGTATACTTGAAAAATTCTTGTTTCTTCGTATGATTATCTTCGTTTCTTTTCTCGTGCGTTTTCTTCGGCTGATTTTTGGATATGAACATTGCGTCTGATGTTTTTTCTTCAATATTTCTTTTTCGAGCTTCGAATTCTTCTAACAATTTGATTTTTAATGCTTCGGGTGATGGTAATGTTTCTCGGGATTCAATCGCAATTCTGAATGACTCATAAGATTCTGGAATACTATACAATAGTAAAATGGCGACTAACTCTTCGTTGATTTTCAAATTCATCTCTTCTAGTTTGTCAATTATTTCGAAAAAGTTGGCAAGATGCTCTCTCATATCATTACTTTGTTGCATTTTGTAATGAATGAGCTTCTTCAATAACATGGCTTTCCTTGCTGGTCCTTGTGACTGGTATACTTCGTGCAGTTTGTCCCAAATTTCTTTAGATGTTCTGCAA
Organism: Chrysolina haemoptera; assembly: GCA_958298965.1. Lineage (NCBI taxonomy): Eukaryota > Metazoa > Arthropoda > Insecta > Coleoptera > Chrysomelidae > Chrysolina > Chrysolina haemoptera. The sequence continues at coordinate 41,062,950 of OY282587.1, read as the reverse complement.
TTCTTAATGTGTCTAAGTTCGGAAGGTCCTATTGCTAGAATGAGATCTGACATAGCATGTGCATCATTCTTTTTCCAAATTAAAGCTTCAGCTTCATCGGTTGGTTTTTTCAGCGTTCCATCTACGTATCCCCATTCATCGTTCTTCACAAGTAGAGCTTTTGCTTGGATTTTCCAGGTATCAAAATTTTCTTTGGACAGCACCTGTATTCTATACGAGTTTTGACTCATAACTGTTTCGTATTTTGACTTCGAAATTAAACTGTCAACTTCGATGATTTCCTTTTACTCAAACTTCGTTAGTGTTGCAATTAAAATACAGTTAGGGTGTCTGGGCCCATAACCTGTTGTATTTATCAGTAAAAGAACGATACTTCGTAATGAAATTGTGTTTTATTGAACTTGACAGTACAGAATCTTTTTTTATATGTATATGTTACTATATCAACATCAACTAAAAAAGTATATCGCAGCCAATCTTGATATCCAACACTTGGTTCATATACAGGGTGAATCAGGACGAGACCTGACCAGGACGAGCTTTTTAATTTACTTAATAATAATTTAATAATTTAATTGACTAAGATCGAATGGTCCCCTTTGTAGTTTGCACAATTTAGGTATATGGTATTGAAATTAATAAGACCATATTATTTTGATTTGGTTGTCATTGATTTGATTTGAATGTCAACTTTTATTTTTGAGAAATGTACCAATCTATAAAGGAGAATAAAAATTCGCTTCTCAAGTAGTATTCTTGGTGATTATTTTCGTGGAGACTAAAGTTTGATATTTCAGTTTTCCAAGAAATTCTTGATGTTCCGTATATAAGTGAAACTAGATTATACAGTGCGGCTTTCAATAGTTCCATCCCCCCCCTGTTAACTTTTGAACGGTTCGACGTAGGAACATGTATAAAAAACCGTTTCGAGGGTTTCACCAATACTGCTTTTTGAAATAAAAAATATGGTGGTTTCTCAATAGGGGCGCGGGGGGGGGCATTAATTCAAAATTTTTAAAGAGCATGGGGGTCAAGTGGCACATCGTTGAAAAGATAATTCAATTCTCTTCACAACCATCAGAATATTTTTGAATTTTGTTTATAATTTTGTTCCCAATTTCGATTTTTATGCCTTTCCAATTTTTTAAGTTTTTGTGCCCCCAGCGCGATCTGTCGAGTAATTGCAATGTTTCTTCTCTCAAAAAGTAATATCGATAATACCCTTCAAAAAATTTTTGGTGTCATTCTTCCACATCAAACCTTTCAAATTTATCGAGGCATGAGTAGTATTCAGATCCGCATTTATATTTGATATTTTGAATTTGGATTGCAAAAAATATTGACGAAATTAAAAAAAAAATCAGATGGTTGTAAAGAGAATGGAATTTCCTTTTCGACGATGTGCCACATGACCCCCATGCCATTAAAAATTTTGAGTTGATGTGTCCCTGTCGGGCAATCACCATTATTTTTATTTCAAAAAGTAGTATTGCTGAAACCCTTGAAACATTTTTTTTTAAGTTTCTACCTCGAACCGTTCAAAAGTTAACAAAAATTGATTTATTGAGAATGATAATGTCTTTTATTATCGCAACGTCCTGTACCGTAATAACAGCGCACTTCAGAGCACATGAGATGAATATATTCGTAGAAAAATATCAGAATTTTTCTGACAAAATAACTTGATTAAAAATTAATCAAGCTATCATATTCGTTTTCTGAAATTCTGCAATGAGGAATGTTATAGGTAATCATATGAATCTCTGATACCATAATTCATTTTGGCACTTAATCTTTCACAAAAAGCAATTACCGATAACATGTTGATGAACCCTTGTAGAAAAGTCAAAGATCATCACATAAAAAAAAACAATATGGTTCGATTAAGTTTGTCCTTGTCATACGGAATTTTCCTTTCCAGCCAGGCCAACTAACATATTGGAAAAAATGTTCTACCCCTATAGAAAGTACACACTTTCCTCCCCCTCATTTCAAGTAAGTTGTAAAAGATGAAACTTGTGAATCCATTGTTTCCGTAATTTCTAGAACATCTTATATATCCTGTATTCTGGTAAAAATCAAACATGAATGTTACTTCTACTTTAGTTCTTTAATAGCTATTTGTGTATTTAGAACGCAAAGTGATTGATTGTTGCTCGACAAAAAGATTAATCTTTGGAGAACTACAATGACACTTTGTGCTCGAAATACACACATTATTTTTTCTACAAGCGCAGCTCTTAGAAAAAAAATGATCGACACTTCATTCAATAACATTACTTATGAGAAAATCACTCAATAGCAATCCGAAATGTATAAGCTATCTAAATATCCAATAATTCAAATTACTAACAAGAAAAAAGTAAAATAACGTTTAAAAAAAAAAAGTTGCAATTGCCAGGAGCTGAACCCGGGACCTTCGGGAGGAAAAGTGGCACTTTCCTCACTAGTAATACAAATACCTATTTTTGATTTCGATATCCTGGTTTTTCAAACAGGAAGGGAGTCAGGAGATTAATTTGCATGAGGGAACTTTTCGTAATGTTATTTTAATGCGAATAATGAGTCCATGGATTTTTTCAGTATTATTCTACTTGAATATTGAAGGGTTTCAGACACACGTATTAGTTTCAGGATAATATGTGCAGTAGTAGTAATAACAAAATCGAACAATATTTCAATATTCGTAGATTGCAACGTGAACATTTAATTTACCTCTGTAGGTTATCTAATTGTTTTTTGTATGATTCGTAACCAGCACTTTCCAATATTGTTCCGTCGTTCAGTTTCCTTCTGTTCATTTCGTTTTCTTCTACGGCTTTCTTGAGATCAATTCGTGCTTGTGTGAGTTGGGCCTCCAATTCTGAAATTCTTGATTCGAATACAATGGCTGGTCCTTCGAGTAGTAAACTTTTTCTGGATTTCCTTGGAGATTTCAAAATCTAAGAAAAAATATGAAATCAAGTGATCGGGAGCATGCACGATATGCAGGTTGTCATACCGTATGGCTACAGCCGACTTAATCTCCCGAGCCGTGGTGAGAAAATCGGCAACACCGCATAGAAAGCAATTTACACACATTAATCGTCGTTCTTTTCTCTAAAAATGCAATATCTGTTTTTTTCCTAGTTCTCCGAATAAGCCGAGAAAGTCACATTAAAGAATTAATGAGTAGGACGTCAAATTGCTTTCCATGCAGTGTTGCCGATTTTCTCACCACGGCTCGGGAGATTAAGTCGGCTGTGGTATGCCTCGCTTGGAATTGGTTATAGATGGATAATCAGTTGATTGGAGAAAAAATTATACAAATATTTTCATTAACTTAGACGAACACAACCCTACCGTCCTGAATTTATCTATTTTCGAAATATGGCCAAATAGTATCAGACTTATTGTCTTGTATTGTTTCGAGTAGTAGTTTAAACGAATATGACACTCCTCATTCCCGATAACGGATTCAATATCACCCAGCAGCATAGTTGTCTCGTCTATACCATACGAGTATCGTAGGTAGTAATATACAGTATCGGAATCATCTGGGGTATAGACAGAAATCTGAGCGAGCAACAAGGAACGCAGTGATATGATAGTACCACATAACTAAAAGAGACGCACTACTGTTATCCTACCCAACGCATTAACGGACCACGTGGCAATGCGACATACCGCACTCAGTTCACGTCGATATCCCTTCCTCGAGCGAGTAGAGGAGAAATTGTAATTCTCTCTCAACATATAGCAAGCTATTCTTTACGCTCTCATGAAACCACCATACCCAAGAGGAAAACTTTCCGATTCTGTATAATCAATAGAGAGTTATTGCACATCATTTGGGCTATATGGTATGCCTAATGACATCTGCGCATGCGTAGCAGTAAACAAACATTTTTAAGGTATAAAGTCGTACGTTATCTCTAAGGAATGAGGATAAGCTTTGAACTTTACGCGTTACATATATTTGGTGTTCTATATTTGCAATTTTTTTGTTCCGTGATAAGTTAAATCAGAATCAGAGATAAATTATCAAAATTATTCTTCTAGGAGTTGTAGTCGTGAGTTGATCTGAATATAAAATTGAAATAATGTGTATTAAAGTGATGATAGTTTATTTTTTGATTTTAATATAGCAAATCTGATGATACTTGGCATGACACCCTACTAAGCAACTGCAATAACTCTCATTTTTACCTTACATCGACATAGCGCTAAGGTATAACGTATACGGTAAACATTCTGCAAGTTTACAATAACTCTCTATTATGTTTCCAGAGGGCTCCGGGCCACCAGTCTTCTCGGGCCCCGGGACATTTGCCCCCCTGCTCCCCTCTCTCTCTAGACCTGCTTTCAAGCTTCCTCTGGTAAATTCTGATGACGTTTGTCAGTTGTAATGATTTAAGTTTGAATTTCATGGCCAACTTTGTTCGATTGAACAACCAAGCGTACCTCCGCCAGTTTTCAACCGATTTTAAATTTTGCGGATTAGTGCTATCACAAATTTCGTGCTCTTTCGAATAATGAGAAAAAAAGTTTGGGGGGTCACTTTTGGTTAAGCCGCAGGAGGTGAATTTTCAGTATTGGCGTCAAAATATGCCTATTCAAGTACTATAGCGATATACCAAATTTAAAATCTGTATCTTCAAAACTATAGAAAAATTGGGGGGCGTACCTTACTTCGTGGTCACCCGGTATATGAAATATGAAATATGAACTGATCAAAAATAGACTTACACTTTTATTTTCAGCGTCAGTCTCTGTATCAGTTTCAGTGTCGAGGTTTTCGAATACCGATTTGATTTTTCTCGACATTTGTCTGTCGTGTAAATGCTCATTTTCTTTGATGAGGTCTTTTACCTTAACCAGAACCGAGGATAGTTCTTCCTGAAAAGAAATCACCAATAACACTGGAATTAATTTATACCAGATATACTAACCCTGCAGACTTTGGATTCTTTTTCTAACTGCTCTATATAATCATCTTGACGTTCTATAAATGACATCAGCTCTGGGGGACGGGTTTGATTTTCAAGATTTGGCGGCTCTCTGAAAACAGTTCGACTCTATACAGGGTGTAATCTAACCTCTTGCACTTCCGTGAAGGACGGGTGTATAATGCGAATGGCAGGTGTGAAAAATTCGAAAAAAAATTGTGGAAAGTTTAAATTTCTTTGGAATATTCGTCAAAATTTTGGGAACCGCTGTCCGACGAACGTCAGCTGACCGGAGCAGAGCCGTAATAATACTGGAACTGTCGGATGGAAGAAACTGTGTAATTTCGAACAACGGTTTCCAAGATTTTCCGAATTTTCCAACAAAATTTTAAATTTCCCCAATTTTTTTTCGAATTTTTCACACCTGCCATTCGTTATAAAATGGCATTATACACCCTTCACGGAAGTGCAAGAGGTTAGATAACACCCTGTATATATTTTCTCCATTCCTCATGTGAATGAAAGAATGGGTACCAAATATACAGCTGGTGAAAAAACAGAGCATGGTCCATATTTAAATCAATCACGTTCCTTCGTCGTTTATTTCTGATTTCACGGGCTGATATCGTCGGAGCTTTAGAAGAGAAAGTGGTAAGTATACAGCGTAAAATCACTCGCAAAGCTATGTATGCACTGGACATGAGGTAGCTCCAAACGAATAATTGATTTGACGAAGAAACAGTATTGATACAAGAAAGGATCCCTGCGGAATATCAGCATTTATAGGTATAATGTCGGATGGAATTCCATCAACCACAACGGTCTGAGAGGAAGCTAGATAGCAAGAAAATCAATTGGGGGACCGAATCATATGATGAAAGGAGTCCTTGGTACCAAACGCGATCACACTGCTTGGAGATATCTAAGGCAACGGCCAGAGTTACCCCATATTTTTCGATAGATTGCCGACATATATGTGAGACATGAACAAGCAGGTCACCAGTTGATCTTTGATGATGCAAACCATATTGTCAGTCATTGACAATTACTGAGCGTTCTGGATATTTCATAATCTCTGTGTTGATGGCTCTTTCCACGACCTTCAAAAAAACAGATGGAAGTGTGATAGGTTTGTAGTTACTAGGTGCGATCTTTGTCTCTCTTTTGGGAACTGGTGCCTACCTACTCTTGTAATTTTCATTTTCTCGTGATTTCAATCATTAGAGAGGATGGATTATTTTAGTCCCATGACAGTCACCACATATGCATTTATCTATGTAGTACAGTAACCACAAACAAATGTAAGCCACAAGTGAAGAATGGATCGTAGCATTTTGAAACTCGGCACATTTTTTGCTGTTGTTTCGGAAAGTATAAGATTTATCATGAAACAATTTCAACAAAGTGAAAGATAATTTAATTCTCCACAAGAAATATACTCAGTAATTTCTCACAAAATGCGCTCGTTTTTTCAGAAAACCTGATTGAATTCCGATATCAAATTTCAAGCTCGCGTTAACTCGCCACTGCCATTTCCGGCAGGGCAAAAAGTTAGATTTGTCATAACTTTGCTAAAAATTATAGTAGAAGAAAAAGAAAAAGTGTATATCGTTCCTGAAGACTTCTACTTCCTCGTGCAAGTATAATATGTGAGTATCTGAGTACCCAAAATGTATTTTATCCCACTTCACATAACCCTTTTACGATATTTACGGAGGATCCGAAAGTCATGGATATTTTAGTTGATTTGAAATAATTATACTGAAGCAGGAATCAGTACCATATGAAAAGATTTTAGACTAGTGAGACAAGTCTCACTTATACATGCCAAAGAAACTGGGTTTAACTCCTGCCTCAGTTTAAAACTCACCCATAATCTCGGCAATTTCTTCGGTAAATGTTGAAAATAATCCCTCATACACATCTTACATTAAAAATGAAGTATGTGATTTCAAGCTTTTTTCGTGTTTATCATGTTTCCAACAACTAGCATACCAAGTTTGGTGTTGCTACAATCGATCCTCGTCTCAAAACCCAATCGTACTGGATTAATGAGACAGTCATTCTATACTCGAAACGTTGGTTGACAAAATTTCAGTAAGACAAATGTCAATTCGAAAAATCAGCAGGACAGAGAGCAATTATTGATCAACCAGTTAGAAAGCGGCTATGGATCATAAATGCCAAATCGGCTGTTGAAAGTTGTGATATCTTGTGTTATCTCTTGTCTTCTGTCTTCTCTCACTAAAATTCTACCATAATGGCAATCCGTTCATTCATTTGTAGGGGATGAAGAGGTAGTATTAGCAAACTACACTTCGATAATGAGACAAACCTTTGCGAAGCTGAGAAATGAATGAAGTTGGCCCTTCAAGAAGTCGATGCAGATCGGTATCAGCAATTTTGTTCTGTGCGATAGTGGTTCAAAAGTTTACCAACAGCCAGGCACTGGGAGGAGTATGGGAAAGAATAATCAGATCTGTTGAAAACGCTCTGAGAGTAGTTCTAAAAGAAGAAATCTAATAACTGCCACTTGGAGTAAGGCATGCAGTGAAAAGCCAGTTTCTTCGAATCATCTAGACAAAGAACCTCTGACACCCAACTTTTTTCCTATTGGAAAACTGATCACCAGGATTAAGGAAAACAATAGCGTTCTGCATGAAGATTTGCAGATCTTTACTGCCGAGTTGGATACGAGAAAACGTAGCAAATCTGGTTAAACAAAGCAAGTGGCAGCATAACAAAAGTGAGATCTGGTCTTATTGGCAGATGATATTTCTTCAAGAAATATATGACCACGGTCGAAGTAAAAACAGCGACAGCGTAGTATCAAAGGCCTTGTGAGGCCTGGATGATATTGTGGACTGATTCTTTGCACTTTTTATTCTCTTGGAAATGAAATGTATAATATAGTTAGTCATATATATTGACAGACGAATATAGATAAATAAAAATAAAAAACGACAAACGAATAATTTTTTGCTCTGAAATTAGTGTTTTGCCGAAACAATATTTATCTTTTGGTACAAACTTACGGAAGAGGTTTCTCTGTTTCAGTTGACAGCGCATTGTAGGTCTTTCTCGACGTTGGGTAGTAAAAGTACTTCCTCGGAGTTACAGGATTGTAATGATAATAACTTCTGGTTATTTTGGAGTTTCTACTCGCCGCACTCACAACTGATTGATTATCTGTTTCTTCGCCAGCGCTATCTAGCTCTCTCAAAGGCCTTTTGATGGGGGCATAGCTGTCGGCCAAGAGTATTCGTAGACGCCCTACCGCTTCTCGGTAGGCTGTGTCTGCGTAGTCTGGTTTTCGCCTCCATTCCATTTTTGGATTTGTTGACTTCCTGCAAAGTGACGGGTTAGATTGAAGAAAGCTAACAGATACTAGTGCCAAATATTAGTGAATGAAACATATAGCTTGAGTTGTATCGAGAATTGGATATCCGTCAACCACTACTGCTGAAAACGGTCGTGATGTGAGAGACCGGGATAAAACGAATAAAGGAAAAGGATAGCAACAAAAAGGTAACAACAATGTCAACAATACAGTTCAGAAACAGGAGATTAAGTTCATTTTGAATATCCCAGTGAGGCCCTGTTTCCGGAGTCCGACACTTCCAAGTGACGCGCTGGATTAATTTACTACTACTATTATTATTATTAATCTCATGATACTATTCTTTACGTACAATTTCTTGTTTGTTATACAGTGTGACCCATTTAAGATGGAAGCACCCATATAAAACTTACATTTTTCAACCGATTCGAATGATTTTGTTTTCGTCAGGTAGACAACAAATTTCATGGATGATTCTACATTTCCAGGGCCAACTAATCTTATTTTTCAAGGTAAAAATAAGAAAAATTAATAGCTATTTTTTTCGAAAAAATCTGACTACACCACTGGATTCGCGATATTTTTAAATGGTTCACATGTAAATAACATTGGAATGCGTAAAATAAAAAAAAAGTTATAGTGGAATGAAATTTGAGAAATATGCCTTTTAATCAACCCACCACTTCAATTTCAAAACTTGTAACTACTTTGACTACACCACTGGATTCAGGGAGTCTTGAAATATTACTGACCATAATGTCATCGAAATCTTTTGATAAATAAAAAAATAAGAAATTTTGAGATAAAATGACATTTTCCTGAAATTCCATTTTCAAATTTTATTTTCCTATGATGTTCTTATTTATGAACAGATTTCCATGAAATTTTGACCAGTGATATATCGAGATCTCCTGAATACAGTGGTGTATTTCGAATTTTGATAAAGGTTCTGAAATTGAATTGGTGGGTTGATTAAACGGCATATTTACCAAATTTCATTCCCTCATAACTTTTTTATTGATCGACGCATTTCAACGTAATTCACATATTATGTACCATTTGAAAATGTCGCGAATCTAGTGGTGTAGTCTGATTTTATGCCATCTGCAATCGCGTGCGGAAAAGTATCACTTTCCGCACTTGTTAGGTAAACTACTATTTTCTACTAGCGTAAAAATCCACTTTTCCGTACTCATTTTAGTTTTGAAAGAGCCACTTTTCCGCACTCTTTTTAGTGTGGAAAAACATTTTAGTGCGGAAAAGTAGATTTGTTTAGTTTTTGCGGATTATACTCACATTTAAATATTGTATCGCAGAAGGTTAAAATAGAAAGCTTACAAGTATGGTTGTATAGTTTAATATATATTTAATAATAAATATTCTTTATGTTAACTTTTGGGTGTTTTTTCCGCTAGTAGAAAAATAGTGTACCTAACACGAGCGTAAATGTCTTTTCCGCACGCGATTTCTTCATCTGCATCTGCAATCGCGTGCGGAAAAGTATCACTTTCCGCACTTGTTAGGTAAACTACTATACCAGCCTACAAGATCCCTGTCATATATTCAGGCACTAACTCGAAAATTGACATTAAAAGATATTTCAAATAAAAACATGTTTTTCTTTTCCGTGGAATAAAACAGATAATTCGTTAATATATCGTATCATTTGGCCGAGAGCTTATTTCAAATATGTAGGTACGTATATGCAAGTTCAAAATTTACCTGACTACTTCAACGCCTTTTTACTTGCACAGGTGCACACTTGATATGTTGATAATTGCATGATCTAAATGCGGATATATGCATTCTTTTGTTTGTATTCATGTGGCTAACCTGGACACAATCACAAAAATCAATATATTCATTCGAGGTGCAAGAAAAGGGTTATTCATTTCAACATTTTTATCAGAGACAAAATATTTTCGCGTAAAGATACTAAAGATTAGATGTAAGTATAAACATATAATAATTATGTTCGCCATGAGAAAATAAACAAACGAAACATGTTACTATGGAAACAACCGATATCGTAATACAGTTTGAGCTAATAGTAGTTTGGCTAGAACCATTAGATATAGTAGAATTTTTCGAATGAATAGTTTAGGATTAGGTACATTTGATATTTACTAAAAATTATTTTGACTCTCATAAGGTGTTCAAATTCAACGACACAGAGGCTAATAATAATTTTTATTGCATATTCGAATACCTATATTCTTACCTATCATTTCATGTGTCGGAAATTTGTCTTCATGTTCAGACAGATATTCATCTCACTGGCGATATACTAATTTTGCAGAGTTTTAAAAGTGAAAAAGAATCACCCTTTAGATATATTGATGTACCATAACCATTCCACCTGTACTGAAGTCAAATGTAGGTAGGTAGATATAACCCAAACGTTGCTGATATTGAAACTACAGTATCTGACGAATGGATGAATTTGATGAGTTTTGATCACGTAGACATTGAGAAAGCAAAAGGAGTCCAAATTAATGGAGATGATATGTGAAATAGAAAATGTCTCACCGAGAATTGCAATTATTATTCACAGCATTGTGAATCAAACGTTGTATTCACACAATCACATCCTTCAAGAATCCTAATCGCCCAAATTTTTCATAAAAAATATGATTTGACATTTTGCTCTGACAACGGCTGTCACCTCTTCAACAATTGGAAGGTGTTGAATAGTTGATATTTATTTTCGATTTGTTATGTAGTTGCAATTAATTTGCTGTCTAGCCTTAGGCTAGGCGCTCATAGGCGATTTTCTGTCGCACGACTAAATAATCGCGATCGCCCAAAAATAATTTTAAAATGTTTCATGCGCGCACTTACGGCAAATTAATCGCAACTACATTCTTTTTAGTCGCGGCGATTATTTAGTCGTATATGCGCGCATTCGTATTTAAAAACTATGTGTTCCATTTCCTGCGACTAAACGATCGCGCGACAGAAACTCGCATGTGCGCGCCTAGCCTTACATAACGACGCGAAAAACTGAAACATATCGTAATTATTTTGAGAGATTGAAGTATTGGACCGTCAGATAATGACATACATATTTTGTTGACTCAAAATTATGTCAGTGTTGAGCTCAAAAAATGAAAAATTAGCGATCGGACATGTGCTAGGCATATGAAAAAAAATTCAAAAAATTTTCCGACCGGAAAATTTACTTAAACAGCTGACCGGCGTATGGTAATTTTTTTTCGGGTTCATAACGATATCAAATTTCATTCTGTCGATTGCTATAAAATGAATCAGCAACCGAGTATTCTTTTACAAGATGACGTCCTTATTTCAACTCTTCAAGGACGTGCAAACCTTACGGTTTTGGTTTCTCACTATTAGATTGTTCCTACCTGTTATTGTGTTGAAATGCCATGAATGAGACATTGACAAAAAAACAATTTTTATGTCACTAAAAATGACGTTATTAATTCATTGACATATGAACTGAAAACTGACGTTTTCACAAAATCACTTTTAGCACTAGTGTTAAAAGTAAAACGACAGATGAGATGATGGATACTCAGTAATATAGATCACTCTAATAAAAACACTTCAATCAGATATTATAATCAGAACACCTACTCAAGAGGAATCATTTATAAAATTTCACACACGTATTTGGCCGTTTGTGCAGTTTGTAATACTGATTCATTTCAAAGTTACAAACGGAGTAATATTCAGGCCAACTGTAGAAGGTCCTTCATCACTGACAAATAATGACATTCATAAATAAAGTGCGTTGAGGTTTATTATAGCTGGAGCCTCTGCCTGTCTGCCTTGTAATCCAAAGATCGTGTGTTCGAATCCTTATGGATCTTATCATTTTTTTTGTTGTTTTTTTCTTACTATTTCTTACTAGCAGTAGGTTAGGTTAGGTTTAAATGTGAGTGAGCCCATATCAGGCCCTCCACTGCGGCCAATGGCCTATTGTGGCTCACCCTATGGTTATATTTCTCCCAGTATATCCAATCTCTTAACGAAATTGAGTAACATATTGGGAGAACAGTTTACCAGATCTTCTTTTGTATTGCCAAATATTGAAAATCTGGTCCTGGCCGCTGCAGGGCATGTACACAGGATGTGTTTAGCCGTTTAATCATCCTCCATGCATAGACGGCACTCTGCATCCTGTGCAAGTCCGATTTTATGCATGTGGTGTTTGAGTATGCAGTGGCCAGTGAGCAAACCTACTATAACTCTGAGATGTGCTCTACTGAGTTCTAGAAGTTTGTCAGAGTCCTGTTTTTTCCTTGCACAAGCAATAAATGCTTTGGAATGGGCTAGTCCTGGTAGACTGAGCCAATACTCAAGTCTTTTATTGTCTGCCCAGGCGGTTGTAGCATTCTTGGCGGTGCTATATGCTAAACCGATGACCGGTTCTGGCCCAGTGAACGTTGTTTCGGCCCCCCCTTTTGCTAGGGCGTCCGCTATTTCGTTTCCTTCTAGGCCCGTGTGACCTGGTATCCAAACTAGGGTAACGTTGTTGCCTTGTGCTAGTCGGTTCAAGGTGTCTCTGCAGTTCCATACTGCTCTGGATTTAAAGCAGTTGGATTCAAGCGCTTTCAATGCTGCTTGACTATCTGAAAATATTTTTATTGTTTTTCGTGTGAGGTGTCGGTTTTCCAGCTCCCTTGCACACATTTCAATGGCATATACCTCTGCCTGGAATATCGTAGCTAATTTATCCAAACTGAATGAGCGTTTCACTACTGGGTTCATACCATATATTCCGGCTCCGACACCTTCCAAAGTTTTGGAACCATCGGTGAACCACCTTTCATTTGCCCTACATAGGTCAGTTTCATTCCGAACCCAGTCTTCTCTTTCAGGGAAGACCACGGTGTAGGACATGTTGAGGTTAGTGGTTTTAGGCATGATGTCTGAGGGCATTCCCAGAATGTTGTGAGCTATTATGCCTTCCAGCATGCTGCTGCCTCTCATGACACATGCCTGCGGTAGACTAATGGCCGCTTGGTAGAGTCTGTATGTTGCCCATCTTGCCTCTCTGTCCAGAACTATGTGGAGAGGAAGTAATCCAAGAAGAGCTTCCATTGCTGCCGTTGGCGTGGAGCGAATGGCCCCAGTAATCGCCAGGCACGCTTGTCTCTGTAGTCCGTTAAGTTTAACCTTAACACTTAGCAGTAAGTGTTGTACAAAAAAATTTTGTAGGATACATTTGATAAAAGTGATTTTATTTTGCTATTTTGCTCGAATATTCCCCACTCACAAAATAAAATGCCACTTTTAAAACTTGTATCATAAATAACTATTTTTACACAAGGAAAATTAATTTTCCATATGCCTAGCACACGTCCGATCGCAAAATTTTCATTTTTCGTGATCAACACTGACTTTATTTTCTGTGGTTAAAATCCCAGAAAAGAGAAAATGAGTCAGCAAAATCTGTCGTTATCCGACGGTCTATATAGGGAGTTCAAGACTTGAGAAGCTTTTTTTTCCATCGAGCATTGATTAAAGTTTGCTTCTTTCCGTTTCTGAGACATTCAGACCATTGTTTTGCGAATAGAAAAAAAAAATCATATTTTTTGGAAATCAAGGGTGGCCGGTAATAACAACCGTGGTTCATAATATACCAGAAAAATTATCCCGAACAAAAATATTCCACGCCAAAAAATATCCAATGACATAATAGACAAAGTCCCCCCATATAGCCTATAGCCTTTTTTGCTATTATTGAATCCCATTTGCTCTATGGTATAGCATACTGGGGAGTGTGCAGCAAACAATTATTGCAGATGGTACAAGTCATTTAAAAAAAGGCCATTAGGGTTCTCTGTAAAGTAAATCCGCGTGATTCTTGTAGAGAGCTTTTCAAAAATCACGGAATTCTCACTGTTACGTCAATATTTATTTTAGAAATCACCTGCTTAATTCACAAAAATCGTGACATCAGTGTCATCAATACATAACACTCGATCATCACAAAAATTGATATTATTAAAAAATAACCTTAATATGGAATCCATTATCTTTAACGGGCTAAAAATTTATAATTATTTACCACTATACGTGTAAGGGAAATTGAGTATTTAATTTAGTTGTGAAAACTTGTAACACTATTAAATTATGCATGTCCCTTCTCTTTAGAAATATGAAATATGTATCTGGTGGACTTTTTATTCATTTTATGTATACAAATTTTAATATATCTGTACTCTGTACCAGTAACAGTATTTTATTGTATTTTGTATTTTTTTCTACGTTCATGCAAAAAACAAAACTTTATTGAACTATATTTGGTGGAAAAACTGTCTCTTTATTGCACTCGTCTGTCATTCTACTATAGCGTTCTGTCATCATGACAGACATAAACTTTCAAATCGACGCCAAATTTAGCCAATTTTTTGTGAGATTGTATTACGTTTTGAATAGTTGCATGTTTCATCATATTCATTATATAATGGACTATGAAATTACTAGAAAATGCAATTTGTTAAAAATAAAATTATTTCCTTCTGAATTTCACAAAAATTTTTTGAATTACTTTTAGCAGATAGATTTCAACAAACAATGTCTTCCTTACAGTTTAGTGCCACCTAAATGAAGCATTTTCTGGTTTTTGCATGAACGTAGAAAAAATATTGTATGAAACTCGTGCAAAAAGAGTTTATTGCACTCGACGTGTTGTCTAACTCGGCCTGATGGCCTCGTTGGACAATTTCACGTCGAGTGCAATAAACACCTACTTTTTGCACTTGTTGCATAAATAACTATTATTTAATGTTTCTCTATTAATATGTTTCTGTATCTTTTAATCTGTATTACATGACTTTGACGATGAGATTATTTTCCTTCTGACAATAAAGCATATTTTGATTTGATTTGATTTGATATAATTTTGTATTGTTATTCTGCTTACGCAGGGTTAGTTAGCTCAGATCAGATTGGCTAATAATGAAAAATAACAAAGTATAATTTTGTATTCGTAAACTGTATAGACAAGGTCAGCTTAGATTGGCTAATAATAATGAATAATATATATATATATATACATAATAAAATTGTTTGCATGCAGATATCTTCTCATTTAAACTAAATTTTTTTTGGCGTGGTATATCTATTTTTGGGATATTTTTGTACGGGATATTCTTGCTCGGGACGTATTTACTGGTAGGTTTCGACCGGGATTCGTGGTTAAGGCTATCCCTCTTTGAAAGACATTTTCAAACTTACTTCAGTTTTTTCCTCTTTTCCGGGGAATAGGAAAACGGCCTATTGGAATAAACAGATCTCAGTGTCCCCAAGCGGGGCCTCACGAGGAACCCCGCAGAGGGACGTTGTTTCTTGCTGCCCCCTGTAACGTTATTGCTGAACATCTTCTACACTGTGCACCACTGGGAATGAAGTCAAGAGAAACTGCGAACCTCCTTTTATAAACTAACACGATCAATGGTTGTCCAGGAGATTCAAATTCACCCGCTTGAGACGAGGAATTCACCCCCGAAAACACGGAACTGGGAGATGGATAATTTGCATATATGCGTTGTTGCAAAGACATGTTTTCGAAAAGGGTAGTTTCTTAATGAAATTTACAGTGAGGACCAACAAAAGTCCGTCGCTTCCCCTCCTAACTTCTTTATTCTACATATTACAAATAAATGTTAAATACATAAGTTATAGGGTTTCATTCGATCTTTTTAATGATTTAAGTTTTATTCATACATAATGTTTCAAAAAAGCGCAGTTTTTTTTTAGTAGGACATCCTGTATATCATTACATCATAAGGAATCCAACAATACCAGGTTTGATGTTGCTATCTTCAAAGACTACGGACATATCGCTATTTATTTTATGCATAAGCCCAATGAGTGGGAGAAACTTTATCTGGCGGGTCAATGAATTCTCTCTCACACTCATAGACTACAAGCCCGCATAACATTTTGGGGGGGTCATTTGACCCAGCATGAAACATGTACAGTACGATGCTGCTATAATATGAGAAAATAACTTTAGGCACTATGCCGTCGATGTGGTGCATTTGACTATAATAATAATAATAATGTTTCATCTGAAGATGTGCGGTTTGGACAAAATATTCTTGATGGCATTCCTCACGTTGGGGACATTATGAAATAATAATCTCCTAGAACCTACTGCCGTACAAAGTAATGGGAAATGGGAGTCTTCAGTGTCTTCTATTTTGTAGACTGGATGTTTCAAATTAATTTTTTTGTGTACCTACTTTGAATATTATTGTGATATAGATATCTGAAAAATCTGTTTGCAATTTTCTCTAACCTATTTTTGTAAACGAGATAATTAGAATGCCAGAAATTATGGATTATTAATAATAATTATTATTAATTGCGACAAAAGGGTGAAGTTCGAATAGCACTTAGTGCCTCGCTCTTCCACTCAACCCTGAGAAGTACTATATACAGAGTGACCAATTTAAAAGCGGGCCATCTCTCTAAAACTGTTATTTATTATCCGATTCAGAAGTTTTTTTTTCAATATTTAGAGCCTCAATAGTTCTAATTGAAAGCAATAAATTCGAAATAAATATAAAAATTTCAAGGCCTACTCGAATTTTTTTCAAGGTCAAAAATCCAAAAAATATACTAGCGATTTTTTTAAATATAATTTGAGGACACCACTGGATTCATGGCATTTTCAAATGGTTTATGTGAAAATTACGTAGGAATGCGTCCATCAATAAAAAAATTATATGGGAATAAACTTTGGAAATAATGTCAATTAATCAACCCAAAACTTCAATTTCAGAACTTTTATTAAAATTCTGACTACATCACTCGAATCAGAATATTTCGAAATACATTTGGCCAGAATTCCAATGAAATCTATTCATAAATAAAAAATTATGAAATAATAAAATTTAAAAAGAATGTTGTTTAGTGGAATTTTTGAAAAAAAAATTATTTTATCATTTTATAATTTGCTCATTTATAAACAGATTTTGATGAAATTCTGACCAAACATATTTCGAAATATTCTGAATCCAGTGGTGCAAACAGAATTCTGATAAAAGTTCTGAAATTGAAGTGGTGGGTTGATTTATTGACATAATTTCCAAATTTTAATCCCATATAACTTCTTTATTGATAGACGTATCTCTACGGAATTTTCACATAAACCATTTGAAAATGTCATGAATCTAGTGGCGTCTTCAAATTTTATTTTAAAAAAGTTGCTAGTATGTTTTTTGGATTTTTGACCTTGAAAAAAATTCGAAGTAGGCCTTGAAATTTGGATTTTTATTTCGAATTTATGGCACTTACCTAGAACTTTCGATGGTCTATCTATTGAAAAAAAATCTTCTGAATCGGATAATAAATATCAGTTTTAGAGGGGTGGCCTGCTTTCAAATGGGTCACTCTGTATGTATATTAAATTTCAGCAATACATTGGAGATTAACTGATGAAGACTTTTCGTTAGTATAATCAATCAATAACTCCTATATTATTTGAATTTAGTAAAATAAATAGAAAAAAATATATATATGTATACAGGGTGGTTCACGGTCGATGGTACCTTAGACGTTTACGGAGAACGGGACATAGGAATATGGAAAATAACCAATATCTCAAAAACCGTTAGAGGTATACGGGAGTATGAGGCAGAAATAATCAGAAAGGAATGACAAGTTCAAAAATGCGGTAATATACAGGATGACCCATTTGAAATAACAAAGATGCTGCTACTTTCTAGTATAAGCGGCAACGCTGCATTGCTGAAAATATTTTAGATCGATAGACCAAGAGCAACTACTTGAGAAACCAAATTTTCAGAATGATCCTATGTCCCGTTCTCCGTAAACGTCTAAGGTACCATCGATCGTGACCCACCCTGTATATATATAAAAAGAGAAGAGAAATGCATAAAATTAAAATTAAAATTACTTGTTTTTATTAATAACGAAATCAACGTGTGAAAACGTGCAAAGCAGATTGTGAAGGAAGAGACAGATGATATGATATGACGGTGGAAGATTTTTTCAAGGGTTTTTCTTTTTTTTTTCAAGTAATATATTCAATATTCTCCATATTCTTTCGAAATGGGGGACTATCTGAACACTGATTTCAGGGTTATTGTCTTCGATTATTACGAAATTGGTCTTATACAAGAAATTTTCCATTTGTATTCCAAAAGGAATAATCCCACATATTTTTTGAGTCAATATACGATAATCACTGCAAACATAAACATTGTGATCACGATAATATCATAACACAATGAAAGCACGTCAACTGTCGACACATAATTATGAATTGAAAATACACGGTGGAATACTCACAATACTTGTCATTATAAAAATTTCGAGAATTTTTGCCGGAAAGTATCAAATAAATGAAATAGTAAAATCAACAATGTCGAAGTACCTTCTCTCCAAATATTTCTACCATATGGAAAATATGAGGCAAATTTCTAACGGAAAACAACTAGTTTCCGGGCTAATCTCACGACGGACATTGAATCACATCTGACAGATATTTGTGCAACGTTCTGCTAAGAAGACTCAGTTGCAATTGCTTATTGTAATTATACAGCAAATTATCCTTCATTTGGCTGGGGAAGACCACCTGCAGACGCGTTTCGCGGTTCTTGCCGCTCGCAGTGACAGGGTAGGTCAGACAACATTAGACTCGTCCTGCCCCAGCCCAATGAATTATAATCCTCTGTATAGCTAATATTTCCTCACAAATGAAACAGCGACTTCAGTAAAGGTCAGTCGCAGCGCCACCCGCGGTGAAACCAATAAGCAATCCTCGCAGCAAAGACATCAGGAAGTGAACAGAGTTCAAGAATTTTTGCCGGAGAGTATCAAAATACTCAAATATATGTCAGATGTAATTCAATGTCCGTCGTGGTATTAGTTGTTTTTTGTCAGATTTTTGCCTCATATTTGCCACATAGTGAAAATATTTGGAGAGAAGGGTACTTCGACAATGTCCATTTTACTATTTCATTTATTATAAAAATTGTTGAAAAATTAAGATACTCGATATTCTTTTTTTCATGGAGGCATTCGAGTCATCAACAACAGAACAGAAACTTTGGAAATAGTTTATACCAAGAATAGATACTTTATACAAAGGTATCTCCCAAACCGGCTACAGGTAGCAGGTGAAAATTTGGAAAAACTGATTTAGAGGTTTTAATATTCTGGAAATCGCAGAGAATATGAGATCCAAGGCATTGCTTTTCGTTGAAAGAATGTCTTTTGGCGGTAGTAAGTTTGACAGATGCCTGGCTGTCCATAGTTCATCGAATCTGATTTTTGAGACAGAAAATAACTCATACTTGTTAACGTCCTCGTCTGCATCCTGAACTAGCGGTGCTCGTGAATCGAACCAATAGATATGCTGTCTCCCTAACATACTATACCAGGGGACCCTATGACACACCCTCCACTAGAGGAAGTCTAAAGCCTCATCAGGTGAACGGGGTGAGTATCTTTAGGAATATTTGTCAGCCACTAATATCTACATTATCAGCAGGAAAAATAAACCTACCTTTATAAATTCGATTAGACAACGAATCACATTCATAACTTATATGATGATGATTCTTCAATATCAGACCATCAGTACATCAAGTTCGACTTGGAGACATCAGAGACACGCTTCGAGGGATACATGGGACCAAAATTGACCAACTGGGACATTAAAAAGGAACATTTTGGAATGCAGAGGACCAAAAATTATCGATCGACTCAATTGGGGAACTCGACACAGTCTCATCAAGAAAACTTCAAAAGGCTATAAAAAAGGATATGAATTTGGTTGCACTAAAAAAAAAACAAGAGGCAATCGCCAGAAATGTGCCTTGGTGGAATGAGAAACTAGCAAAAAAATCAGATGATTTTCCAATAGAGCTGAGAGTCTGGGATACTGAGAAGATTACAAAACAGCTATTTCTGAGTACAATAAAGAACTAGAATAATCGAAAAGTAGAACATGGAGAAAGATATAGAAGGAAATTATTGAATTGGCCCCAGCAGACTCTCTCCAAAAAGTTCTGTCAGAAGAACATTTCACAGGTGTCTGACGAAAAAACCAAATGGCGAATACACTGATAACTTTGAGAAAAGCTGAAGGTGGAGAATGAACAGCAAAGGGCTCACCTGGAAGGGGTGATCCATAACTCCAACATTCAGCAGAAGCTTTAAACCATTTATGTCACCAGGAAAGGACTGAATTATTTCCTGACTTACTGCAACATGACCTCGAAATGATAGAGCCCCACCGCAAGTTTGGAGAGAGAGGATGTGGTTCATACCAAATAATGGGACACGCTCAATGGATGAACCGTAATCTTACCGCCCCATCGGTTTCACGTCCTTTCTACTGAAAGCAATGGAAAGAGTAGTACACTTATGATAGAAGCGAACTCTCTGAGACCACACCAAAAGAAACAGTTTGCTCATCGAGCAGGTAAATCGACGATTACTGCCAGGTAGCTCAGTGGTAGACACTGTCGCGTTCAAAGCCATTGATACTGCTGGTCGGCTAGGTTCAAATCCTAGCGACTACAGATTTTTATCTGATTGCCCGAGAAAGTGCCAGGAATCGCACGTTAAAAGGTAAGACCTCGTTAACCCTTGGATCGCCCAAGCTTCGACTTTTGAGGGCTGCCATTCGTAAGGGAACGACAGCTGGTTAGCGGAAAAAACAAAAAATAAAACAAAAACAATACCTGGTTGAAAGCATTGAAAAGACATATGTGGCAGAAGAAATGGTCCTTTGTGTCCTAAAGGGTACTTTTTATAACACCTCACTCACTCCATAACCAGATAACTGAAGGAAAAATATGAACCCCTCACTGAACAGATGGATACAATACTTGAAAATCAAAATCATTCTAGAGATTTTTGAAGGGAGCGAAGGAGACAGTAGGAATGCTATTTTCCATCGTTCAAGATAACCTCTTGGGAAGTATTCATGTTGAAAAGGGGAACATTCTCCAAGAAAATTGAAAAATTAAAAATGTGATTTTTTTGTAATATCTAACTATACTCGTATATACTCTTCAATGTATATAGATCAATGTTGAGATCTACAGTCGTTTTCAAGTGTATATACACTTGTATATATATTGAAGTGTATATACAAGTGTATAAAATATACAAGTCGTTTTCAAATATATATACACTTGTATATATATTGAAGTGTATATACAAGTGTATATACACTTGAAAACGACAGTATATCTCAACAGCTGAAACGTGAATAAAAATTGCAGAGAATTGAATTTTTTCTTGTCTTTGTCCGTATAGACAATGGAAGTCCAGAAGAACCATACTGAAAGTGAAACATTGTCAACCACCTTCAAAGGAAAGGCCATATTCAAAAATTATTTCACCCGATCCATGATGAAGTATCCACCATCTTGAAACATATTTCATCTCGTGATTTGAACTTCTTACTCTCAAAAACAACAAGCAAAAAAGTAGAAAAAACCATATGTAACATATTGCTCTAGGTACATTTTTCACCCTCTAGAACATTCACACAAGACATGAAATACCTTCGTGCGTGTGATGAGAATTTATCATTTCTTCCATATTTCTATATACTGCACAGGAACAAAGCGATATTTCAGGATTATTTCGATAGTCGGTGCTTGGCCGTGCTAAGCGTGCTGCTGAAGTTTTCAGATGCACGGCAAAAGAGACAGTAATGCGAGGTAGAGAGGCAGACATTCTAAAATAACTCTAGTGTCAGGACAATATTGAACGCAGAATGCCTGCTGAGAGTTCAACACGCGAATGATTTTTAAGACACGATTTATTTTTCCACCAAAATTAGTTCAAGCTATTTTTCATATAATACGTTTTCCTGAAATCGTACTTTGAAGAAAATAACTTTGATGTCAGTTTTGCTCAGTGAAAGAAAAGAAGGCAATCATTCAAATGAAAATAATTTTTCACAGGAAATCAGTATTTTCATCAAACGTCTCAATAAGAAGGAAACAGTGAGAGAACTAACATTAATATATTTGAATCCTTTCAGTCATTTCATTGGGATCGAGTAATCTGGTAACACGAAATATCCCAGATAACACGATGACCATGTTGTGACCAATATGGGAGGTTCCAAAATTGTCCGAGGGTTGTTCCTAGGTATCTCAAATAAGTCCATGGGGAGATGAAAATGTTACCAAACTCCGCTTCGTTAGGATGTCCTCAGGATGTCCCATGCAAGTCATAGCGATGAAACAGGGATACAACTAGGTCTCAACTAGGATCAATTTCTGCATGATTGGGACGTCCCGGGGATGTTTATAGGTATCCCAAACTTGTCACTGGGAGATGGAAATGTTACCAAACCCTGCATCCTTATGGTGTCCTCAGGATGTATATCTTATGTCAACCATTGGATATCCTGTCTCTGATCAATGATGTCCTTAGGATATTCCACAATCATCTTTACGGTTAAAATTGCTGCTTAGGGATAATCCGGAGTTCACAATTTTTTGTAGCGTGTAGTAGTTTAGTCCTTTGAAAGCATAAGAATGAAAAACCCTTGGCAATCTCGATTTCTTTAAAAATACAGCCTTCGGATTTAACCCAATCATTACTTACCTATTTCGAGCACTAAAAAGACAAAATATTTTTTTCTTTAAACCATCCACCACACATTACTGGGTTTCAGCCATTCATTTTTTTTTTCAATAAAAATTCCTTTATTTTTTTTTTCAAAAATTCGGCCTTCTGTACTAAACCAAAGAAGAAATGTTGTGCTTTTTCATTTGGAAAGTTTTGTTAACATTCTTAAGAATCCTGAAATTTTGGAAAAAAATTACTTTTTCATTGTAAAAAAGGATGAAATCATGTGAAAGGGAATAGTGTGTTGTAATATTAATCCAGTACGATTGGGTTTTGAGACGAGAATCGATTGTAGCACCACCAAATTTGTTTACTAAAATTCCAGGGGTGGAACATAATTTTTTTTTCGTTTAAAAATAAATAAATAGATTTTTGCTGTAATCTTCAAAAGTATATGATTTCTCGGAAAAACAACTCAACAAGGTTAAAGAAATTCAATTCTCCACAAAAATTATTCATTGTAAGTTCTTAAGAAATGCGCTGGTTTTCTCAGAAAACGTGATTGAACGCCGACATCACCTTTCATATTTGATTGGTCATAACTCTGCTGAAAATGATCGGAGTAGGATAAGGAAAAGTTCATTTCTGAAGACTCCTACCTTCTCACGCAAACATAATATGCGAGTTTTTGTGTACCTAAATTATGTTTTGTAGCACTTCACGGAGATGTTTGCGGATGATCCGAAAATCATGAATAATTTAGTAAATATGGAATTATTATACTGAAGCAGCAGCCCATACCCTCTTTGTACTATAAGCAACAATTTTAAAGTAGTGTGACAGGTCCTACTTATACATGCCAAAAAAAACTTTGTTTTACTCCTACCTAATTTTCAACTTACCCATAAAACCAGCATTCTCTTCAGTAAATGTTGAAAATAATTACTTATTCATATCCTGCATATATGTTTAATAACACTATTGTGAGCAAACCTCAAGCTTGAAAGCACATACTTCATTTTTCATGTAGGATGTGTATGAGCGATTACATTCAACATTTACTGAAGAAATTGCCGGGATCATGTGAGTTGAAAACTGAGGCAGGAATAAAACCCAGTTTTTTCTTTGGCATGTATAAGTGAGATGTGTCTCAATAGTCTAAAATCGTTGCATATGGTCCAAAGAGGGCACCGATTCCTGCTTCAGTATAACTATTTTATATCAACTAAAATATCCATGACTTTCGGATCCTCCGCAAATATCGTAAAAGGGTTTTGTGAAGTGGGATAAAACACATTTCAGGTACTCAGATACCAACATGTTATATTTGCATGAGGAAGTAGAAGTCTTCAGGAACGATATGCACTTTTTCTTTTTCTTGCCCTGCCGGAAATTGCAGGGGCGAATTAACGCGAGCCTGATATTTGATATCGGAATTCAATGAGGTTTTCTGAGAAAACGAGCGCATTTTGTGAGAAATCACTAATTATATTTCTTGTGGAGAATTAAATTATCTTTCGCCTTGTTGAAATGGTTTCTTGATGAATCTTATTCTTTCCTAAACAACAGCAAAAAAAATTGTAATTTTTTTAAATAATTTTTTTTTTGGTTCCACTCTTTTTTTCTAATAATATATGATGTCAAGAAGTCATTTGCCGAGTTTCAAAGTGCTACGATTCATTCTTCACTTGTGGCTCATATTTATCTGTGATTACTGTACTAAAATGTACGTTGAAATGTTTTTCTGCCATTCGAATCACCTCGAAAAAATGATTTGATACTCCGTTAAATTGAAAATCCGTTAATTATTATGTAAATCAGATAATAATAATATATGCTCAGAGTTCGTTGGTTAAAATAAAAAAAATCATAATGAAATAGGTACTCGTCAAGCAGTTTTTTCTTTATTGTTACCTTTTTCCAACAATCTTTTCCAAAATATAATACATATCTTATTAATAATATAAATGAGAACACAAATCATTGAAATAATAGTAGCCAACACGTCTAATAGTAGGTACTGGTAAATTGGTAAATTCATATTATAAGAGTGCCAGAAATGTTTCGCTCCTTTATGCCTGATGACGTATTCTGTCCACCATACTGCTTTGTCCAAACCAGACATCGGTTCATCTGTCAGAAGTTCGGCTGTTTTTTCCACTCTCTCCTTGAAACTAAATAAAATTTTGATAATCAGTGTTATTCAGTAGTAATAACCCAAGGACATTGATAATTATAGCAGATTCCGAAAGCTTGTTGCTTGGAAACAGACCGACGCCGTTTTCTATAAGCAACAAGCTTGAGGAAGTTGTTATATTTATCAATGTTCGAGGGTTATTCGAATAAAACATTTTTTGCTAACCGATACATTTTAACATTGCAATAGTCTATACATGCTTTCCATACAAATTTGTTAATGTAAACAGTATATTTTGATATATTTGATAAGAAAATTTCGTCAATCTTCTCGTCAGTATTACAACCAAATCATGACATCACTGACATTTTGACGTTATTGAATATTTGAAACTTCTAAATCGAAATTTTCATTGGAAACCGCACTTAAAACAAAAAATAACAAACTCTCTAATATGACAGCGATGTACTAAGAAAAGTTTATTTATGTATTAGTGGTAACACTGAAATCAATTATTGCCAACTTTTCAGATTTATTAATAGCTGCATTTTTTTGTGATGATATGTGACAGCTCCAGATCCAATCACATTAACCAGAAAAGATTCGATCTGTGATCGGGACGTAATAAAGGCTAGCGAAGCGAGCCTAACGACGGCAAGCGCAGCGAGCACCTATTTTAATTTACGTGTCAGGTTGGGCAGGTTAGGTAGGTGAAGTTAGGTTAGGTTAAGTTAGGTTAGGTTAGGTAGGTTAGGTAGGTTAGGTAGGTTAGGTAGGTTAGGTAGGTTAGGTAGGTTAGGTAGGTTAGGTAGGTTAGGTAGGTTAGGTAGGGTAGGTAGGGTAGGTAGGGTAGGTTAAGTAGGGTAGGTTAGGTGGCTGGGTTAGGCTATTTTCCCTCCTTTTGCCTTAAAAGATTAGATCTGTGTTCAGTTAGGTCGGTTCATAATAAGGGCGAGCGAAGCGAGCCTAACCTAACTCAAAACGTAAATAAATGAAGGCGCTCGCTACGCTCGCAGTAGTTACGCTCGCTTCGCTCGCCCTTATTACGTCTCGACCTAATTGCACACAGATTCAATCTTTTAAGGCAAAAGAAGGGAACACTAGATGTCCTGCCATACCAGGATGCTCACTGCAATATTCCTATACGATATAGGAATATATTTGGGTCAAAAATCCATCAGAAAACAACTACTTTCCTGGCTAATACCACGACGAACGTTGAATTACATCCAATGAATTTCCGTGCAGAGTTCCTACAAGGCTATCTCCGCAATTGCTAAATACATGGAAATGTTAATCGAAACATTTGGACCACCTATAGATCGATTTCTGGGTTCTTGCCCTCATCAGTATAGGGTAGGTCTCTGCAGACAATAACTAATGTCTGCAACAAATGATTCGATTATCAATCCATTTCAAGGCAGAAGCTGAGACACCGCCCGCAGATTGGTGTTTAACCAAACTACGAGCGCCATCCCACCCACTAGCCACCTTAAGCAATACCCAGTACTTCGCAAAGCGAATATAGGTGGTCCAAATGTTTCGATTAACATTTCCATGTATTTAGCAATTGCGGAGATAGCCTTGTAGGAACTCTGCACGGAAATTCATTGGATGTAATTCAACGTTCGTCGTGGTATTAGCCAGGAAAGTAGTTGTTTTCTGATGGATTTTTGACCCAAATATATTCCTATATCGTATAGGAATATTGCAGTGAGCATCCTGGTATGGCAGGATATCTAGTGTTGAACTTGATTAGCTCATTGTTAAATAGATTTCTTCTATTTTTGATCTATAAAAGAAGGGAAAACAATCTAACCCACCCACCTGACCTACCCTACCTAATCTAACCTACCCTACCTAATCTAATCTACCCTACCTAACCCAACCTAACCCAACCTAACTCAACCTAACCTACCCTACCTAACCTAACCTACTCAAACCAACCTAACCTAACTTACTTACACCAAACTAACCTAACCTACTTGAACGCTCGACGGTAATAGGCTCGCTTCGCTCGCTCTTAATAGGCCGGATTTTCATGCAAATGATATCCCACGATTCGATGGTACAAAAATGTTCTTATTGGTTTAAAAAATGTTCTGCTTGCTTGAATTGTAGTCACACCTACCGATTCAACTAATCGTCGGATATGCATGAAAATCCGGCCTTCCGTCCTGACCTAACTGCACAATTTTTTCTGGTTTATGTGATTGGATCTGGTGCTATTCCATTATTCGCTCACGTTTCAATCAGTAAAGTTGGCAATAATTAATTTCAGTGTTACCATCAATATATAAATAAACTTCCCTTAGTACATCGCTGTCATATTAGAGAGTTTGCTGCTTCTGACCCTGCTTCTGATATCATTATAAAAAACACGATTATTTTTAAAATGCTGTTTCCAATGAAAAAAAAAAGCGTGAGACCGAGAAATTAGGATGTGCTTATCAAGCTGGTGAAAAGAAGGAGACTTATAGAGTGCTTTTTTCGCGGTAGGAACGTCTCTAGAAAATGCCAGTCATAATCCAAAAATAGGCCGTATGTCCGAAATTACTTGAGTCCGCCGAAAATTTCATTTGTATTTTTTGTTCAGGAGTCCAAAATATGTAAGAACCAAAAAAAATTTTTGATAGCTTGTGGCGCCCAAAAAACATAATTTTATTGCCATCGAATTTTCAAAAAAAAAATCTGCAACTTACGTATTTCGATCTCCTCTACAAAAAATCCAATTGAAATTTTTGGCGGTCACGACTATTTTCGAAGGTACAGGTCCATTTTGTTGTGGTTTTTCATCATTTGACAGATCGAATTTCTGTTATTAAAAATTCACAAAATATTCCCATTTTTTAACCAAAACACCACACATTCCCTTAGGTATTTACTTGTTTTCAGTACTTTTTTGCATAAAAAACTACCACTTTTTGGAAAATTCACTCTTCTTTAAAACGTTATCAAATTGTGACAACATTGAATGACTGATATTGTTTATTCATCAAGTTGGTATCACTTTTATGATTCGGTTTTCGTCGGATCTCGTTGACGTTATATGTTAGGTTAGGCTCGCTTCGCTCGCTCTTACTACGTACCGACCTAACTGCACACAGATCCAATCTTTTAAGGCAAAAGGAGGGAAAACAACCTAACCCACCCAACTAACCTACCCTACTTAACCTACCCTACCTAATCTAACCTACCTAACCCAACCCAAGATAAAATCTAGGTGCTCGCTGCGCTCGCCGTCGTTAGGCTCGCTTCGCTGATATCTAAAAACACCAAAAATTCAGTGTTGGACAATTCTATTATTTATCAAAGTTTTGAAGAAGAGTGAATTTTTCAAAAGTTTTTTCTGCAAGAAAGTACTGAAAACAAGTGAATAAGGGCGTGGGTGGTGTTTTGATTGAAAAATGGACATATTTTGTAAATTTTTAATAACAGAAATTCGATCTGTCAAATGGTGAAAATCCACAACAACGATGGATCTCTCTAACCGAATATTCACCCGGGCTTTTACCAAGCAACTTGCTTTGGACAAATTATTTCGAAATTATCAATAGCCTTGGGATATTATAGGTGAGAATGGGTTTGCTCACCTAGGGTCAGTCATCATCTTCATAATATGATCTTTCAGAATGGCTTTTGTTATTGTATTTTTATCGATAACTAGACCCAATCCATTCTCTGCTACTTTCTGCGCATTCATTTTCTGGTCACCGACAAAAGGAATGGTAAGCATGGGAACTCCCAAAAAAATCGCCTCTTCCATAGATTGCGCACCGCATTGAGTGATGAAGAGCTTTATATTTTTGTGCCCTAAAAAAAGAAAATGTAACTATGTATGGTTGATTTCGATTAATTTTTTTTCATCAAAATTTTGTAGGTCGTATTTACTGTTTCTAATATACATAGCGTCACATACTAAAAAGGAATCCATAACTGGTGAAATATTCTTGGGATTGCTTAAGATCTGCTTGAATTCCTAGCTCGAAGACTTTTGAGAGTTGTTGGAGAAAACATATATACCCTAGTTATTTTTTTTTTTCTACTAGGAAAATGCATAAACTTTAAAGATATAAAAAAAATAAGTCTGGTATTTTTCATTGTACTATAACTTGTGATTTTAGGTGGGTTGCCGTATGGATTAGAAATTAAAAATGTCATTGTAACTGATTCAATTTATTAGCCTAGTTACTTTGGCAATAAAGTTCAGCAATTTTTTTTTTTTTTTAGGAAATAAGTAGACACAGAACTGGGCGAAACTAGTATTTTTTTGGGATTCTAGCAATGGTAATTTTTCACGTTTCTAGGACCGGTATGGCCCAGTCACTATTTCATAACTTCCTCATTATGACTTCTACCAATTTCATATTTCAGTATAACAATCACAATCACTCTAGAAAAGAAACACATATTTGGAATAATTTTTCCGGGCGTTCAGGCCCGGCTTCACCCCAGCAATAAATCTCAACTTCCTTATTAGGAACTCTGTCAGTTTCATATTTCAGTGTAACAATCAGGATCGATTGAGAAAAGAATCCATATGTGCAGAACAATTTTTCCGGGCGTCCAGGGCCGGCTTCACTCCAGCAATGAATCTCAAGTTCCTTATTAGGAACTCTGAACATGTGGATTCTTTTCTCAACCGATTCTGATTGTTACACTGAAATATGAAACTGGCAGAGTTCCTAATAAGGAACTTGAGATTTATTGCTGCTGGGGTTTCGGGTTTTATTCCATTATCAAGTATAATAACTGATTAGTTACAAAAAAGGTTTTTCATTCATTTCATTGAAGTGATCATGAATTTCCACATAAACAAGTCATCACTTACACAAATTACCATGAGTATACTGAATTTCAATGAGAAATTGAATATTATAAAGCAAATGACATTAAACAACGGTTATAATAATATTTATTCATGTTTCAAGTGAGTGAAGTGGCTCTTTTTTTTTAAGTATGAACTACAACTACAAAAAAGCCAACCCATTTAGATTTTGCTTTCAAAATATGAAACGAATTTCGCATATTGTTGTTGATGTCGGTATTATTGTTATTAGACTTTCAAATAACTAGTCCATTGTGAAGTGAAGTGAAGCTGCGAATACTGTTTTTTACTCTATTTCAAGAAAAACTCATATTCTCTGTCCAGGCTTAATCGTTTTCCATTTTTTACGCATAGTTTCATAGTTATAGTATAGTTATAGTATATTTTTTGTGAACTCGAGAGATTGTGAGAGAAGTTGTTGTTTTCTTTCGGATATTGTCATTGTAGAGAGGAAAAGCATATTCAAATAATTAACTTGTTCTTCTTTTTTGACTCATACGGTTTCCTTACTTTCTCTTGACTTTTACGATGACTTCATGCATATTTGAGGGCGAGAGGGGTTAAAAACACATTTTTCTAAAGAGCTTCAGTCCGTTCCCGCTTGAAATCATAATTAAATTAAGTGGCTCCAAATTATTAATACTGGTTTCTATACGAACTTTTGGGAAATATTTTCAATAAACCATTCGTTACATTTAAAATGACTTCATCAACTTACGTAACACATCCTGTTGCGATACCCATCTCACAACTTTAACGTTTGCGGATTTCTGCGGCAACTCCATATCCAATTTCCATAAGATTTTGAATGGCAGGTCTCTAAACGTTTCAATTGCAGCTTTTAAGAAATCTTTATGAAGATGATGACTTCTAACATTGGTTCCCAAACTGAAATATATTGCTCCTTGCTTTGTACTACTGTTCAGAAATGCGTCAATATCCTAAAATATCATCAGGGTTTGTTGAATTTGAACATGAATTTCTACCAAATCAGTTGTTAGATTATTTTAGGAAACTAATGTAAGACGTTTTCTTGATTTTGTACTCAACCGATATTCAATAAAGTATTTGGCAATGTTTTACAGAAGGTAGTTGAACTTCTAATAAATAAAATAAACGTAAAAATGTTTTAAAAACAAGCTTTTATTCAAATAAAAAGTTAAAAATAATATTTAGTCTATGAAAACAAAAAACTTCAAACACTAAAACCCTGGTGTAGCGACTCATTACTGCAAAACTGTGGATTAAAACGGGAGACATTCGCCAACTTGATTAATGCGAAAACAAATGAACTAGTGATGTGCTTTGCGAATGATTTTTAATAATACCTCGTTTTGTCAGAAAACGTGGTTTAACACCGACGTCACATTTCATGCTCGCGCACACCCGCCACTGCAAGTTCAGGCAGTGTCAAAAATAGATTTGTCATAACTTTGCTAAAAATTATAGTAGAAGGAAAAAAAAAGTACATATCGTTCCTGAAGACTTCTACTTCCTCATTCAAATATAACATGTGAGTATCTGAGTACCTAAAATGTGTTTTATCCCACTTCACATAACCCTTCTACAATATTTACGGAAGATCCGAAAGTCATGGATATTTTAGTTGATATAAAATAATTATACTGAAGCAGGAATCGGTACCCTCTTTGGAACATATGCAACAATTTAAGACTACTGAGACAAGTCTCACTTATACATGCCAAAGAAAAAACTGGCTTTTACTCTTGCCTCAGTTTTCAACTCACCCATAATCCCGGCAATTTCTTCAGTAAATGTTAAAAATAATCGCTCATACACATCCTACATAAAAAAATGAAGTATGTGATTTCAAGCTTGAGGTTTGCACTCAATAGTGTTATCAAATATATAAATGCAGGATATGAATAAGCTATTATTTTCAATATTTAGTGAAGAGAATGCCGATTATGGGTAAGTTGAAAATGAGGCAGGAGTAAAACAAAGTTTTTTTTTGGCATGCATAAGTGGGACCTGTCACACTACTTTAAAATTGTTGCATATAGTCCAAAAGAGGGTATGGGTTGCTGCTTCAGTATAATAATTCCATATATTTACTAAATTATTCATGATTTTCGCATCATCCGCAAACATTTCCGTGAAGTGCGACAAAACACATTTTGGGTACTCAAATACTCGCATTTTATATTTGCATGAGAAAGTAGGAGTCTTCAGAAACGATATGAAATTCTCCTTTACCTTCTCCGATCATTTCTAGCAGAGTTTGACCAATAATATTAGGCTCCGCCAGAACTTTCAGCGGCGGTAAGGGTGAACGTGAAATTTGATGTCGGCGTTCAATCACGTTTTCTGAGAAAAAGAGCGCATTTCAGAAGAAATTACTAGGCATAATTTTTGTGGAAAATTGAATTGTCTTTCACCCTGTTGAGTTGTTTTTCCAATAAGTCATATACTTTCCAAGATTACAGCAAAAATCTATTTATATATTTTTAAACGAAAAAAAAAAAACAAAAAATTTCCACCTGGAATTTTGGTAACCAATTTTTTTTCGCGTTTATCATGGTTCCAACTACTAGCATACCAAATTTAGTGGTGCTACAATCGATTCTTGTCTCATGATATCTGATTCAACGTATTGTTGACATGGAGTATTATTCGACATTTCATATGATAAAATTGAGAACTATGTTTCCCAGCAACAAGCACAGCGTGTTGTAATTTTGAAGATTTCGCACCATTTTTAGTGCTTCGGACATATGTTTAAATTTGCGAGACGAACTAATTCACTCTTCTTCACTTGTAAGGATTTTCTGGATTTTCATTCTTCAGATATATATGTACATGCTATGGATTCATTCATCTTTCAGTAATAATTATTGAGTAAAATAAGTGCCGGATAGAAAATGACAATATTTCTCAAATTTGCAAAAAAAAATGTATAGCATGCAGTTAAAAATATCGAAACTTCCGGTTGCAATTATTATTGTTCAATTATATAATCATTTTACATCTCAACATACAGTCCGCCTCTCTCAGTTGAATATATCTGTGATTCATGGTGAATCGGGAAATTCGACAAACAGTCCCCCCCAAACCCCTAAATTACTACCGATGAATTGTATGTTCAGCCTCCCCCAAACTGAAATCCTGGATGCGTCACTGGAACAGGAAATGAAAACATTTGGACTTATTCGTCAAAAGTTATCTTTTTATGTGTATTTTGATCTGGAAAAATGTCATTTCGATACGTAGAAAGGTAATGAAAAGAAAAGGGTGCGCAATGCTTCATTTACGTCCGGTATATCAATTCTTTCAGATATCTCTTACCTCCGGTAACTTCTTCTCTTCGGCTAAATGCATTCCTCCACCTATTCGTACCACTCCCGGACCCAGAGGTCTGGTACTGAAAACGGGATTCGTATTCACAAACACCATACTAACATTTCGTACAATTGCGTCCAAAGGTGGTAAGGCTTCTCCAAAATGTTTTCTTGCTAAAATTTCCTCTTTTTCGTAGCCGTAGACCGAATATCTGTAGAAGCTATAAAGAAAGAACAAAGTACTCACAAATCTCTCTTCTAAATTGAGATTTCTTTCGAAAGGCATTAGTATTTCTGGATACATAATTGGATGAACGGGAATGCCCAGGAGGTGGTAATAAGAGTTCGCAATTTCCAAAGAAGATATTGCTATATATGGACAATGGAATCGTTCAGCAAATCCAAACATCACTGGCGAGAAGTATTCTGCGATCAACAGATCAAAATGTTCGGTTGAATTCTGCAGTAAAAGTTTAACTTCCGGATGCGAGAGTTCCTCGTCCACCATTTCATTGCATAATGACTGATATAGATCCAAAATTTTCGGAAAATTATATTCGTTTTCTTGGAGTACTTTGGTGATGTCGTGCTTTTCGTGTCTGATATCGTAGGCGTAGAACCAGTCTATCTGCTTTATGTTTCCTGGTGGATCATCCATTGGATCTGTTGTCATGAGAGTGATTTGGTGTCCTCTTCTGGCGAGCTCCAGCCATATCGGCCTGTAGAAAATTTGATGGCTGTAAGAGGGGATCAAAGCGACAGCCAAAATTTTTGACGAGTTTGTAGTTTTGGATAGAAACAGAATCGACAGAAATATTATTGTTACATACATTGTCCACGAGTTTTTACTCGGTGTCAATGAATTGAAAGAAAACAACATAATGTTGAGGGTGAAGATAATCGAGGTCTTATCGTTAACCGCATAAAACGAATAAAATTATTAATAATATTGAAATAATGATAAGGTGGATATTGATCATTCTTCGAGAACGGGTAAAATAACTTTTATTACAGTGTGGAATATTTTGTTATCATTTGGATAAAAAATTTCGAGTTGAGTTCTGATCGGGAAAACTTACCATGAAGCCGCCTCGGTTCGACGGAATAACTCCACGGGCAAATTATTACCAAAAATTTGAAGCTGTAGCCATTGCAAATGGATAAAATGCAGCAGAAAAAGCTGTAGAATCAATAATGGCATTGCGTGTAGAAGCAACAAATATTTCACAAACCTTCCCCACCCAGGAGGACCATGAACAGCTGATTCTAAATCTACCATATGGCCAGACACACTTAGAATACTTTTGACGGTATTCGGTTACTTTGGGTTTTCTCTTGGTTAATCAGTTATTTAGTTTAATTATTTACTATGCGCCTCTCCTGTTACCCTACCCTACGCATTAACTTTGAACATTGAAAATGAAATTCTCAATCAACCCTATGAAGTGAAGATGTGACCAAACCAAGTATCATACTGATATGCTCATCATTTGAGTATGTCTGAATTGATAAATTCAAAATTTTGTATAGGGTGAGTCAATATGTGATAAATTTTTATGGTGACATTTTGTATATTTTTATTTTATATTTTGAGCTTTAGGGATACTTGACCACCAACCATTCAACATATTTCTTGAATAAAATTGATATACAGTATGAGACAAACACAAACAAAAATTGCGAAAAGGAGATTTTTTTATAACTCATCCTCTAATTTGCTGAATTTTTGATATGATAAAGTTCAAGTCAAGCTGATCAATAGTGTTCATGGGCCCAACCTTAAAAAATAAACAGTTTTTTCTCTACCAGGTGTTGGAGGTTTATAAGACTAACTGGTCCATCTTAAATAATATTCTGTAATAATTATACCTACTTACCGACTGACCCTTCGATCATCACCAATTGAAAAAAAGTTGTTCAAAGAATAGTAAAAAATCTGATATATGTTAAGCAATTATACCGATATTTCAATTCAGGAATATTTAAGAAAAAAGATGCCATTCCCATGAAATCGATGAAATAATTCAAAATTGCTAGTTCTGAAATTCGACATATATTCTTTTACTATTTTAGTAGGTATTGTTTATGAACTCATCCTCGAATTGCCATTAAAATAAGATATTGTTCAATGAAACACTTTTATTATATCTGAAATAGTA
This sequence comes from Chrysolina haemoptera, assembly GCA_958298965.1. Lineage (NCBI taxonomy): Eukaryota > Metazoa > Arthropoda > Insecta > Coleoptera > Chrysomelidae > Chrysolina > Chrysolina haemoptera. Next base: position 41,027,709 of record OY282587.1, on the reverse strand, counting down.
ATAAATGGCGTAGTGTCAAAGTTGGTAAGTGGCCATTTCTTTAAAGTAATATTGCCTTCACGAAAACATCTTCAATAAAAATGTATTTCGCGACGGATATTGCTTACCCATACAGCAATACTTCTAGACTGGTTTTCACTCACTCCACTCTCTATTATTCGAATAGCTAAGCTCTGGCTCTGATTCTAAAACTCCCGTCTCGCCGTGGAGATTTCTTTATATAGCTCGGTGAACTGGTTTCCCGAAAAATCCGGAATTCTATTCGCGACTAGATGGCGCTCTCGAATGGTCTTGTCTAGATTGCTAGCGGCGAAGTTGAATGGTGACATCATCAGCTATAAATAGCGATGATTTGTGTGATGTTTACGAGCTCCGTCAGGACCGGCTTGAGTAGAAATCGTTACAATATATTTATTCTGTTCGTCATAATACATAAGGTATTGGAGAAAAAGTAATGAAAACTCATTTTTTATACAAGGTATTACAAACTTGATGGCCTATTGACAATTCCGAAGAACAAGCAGAGTTATATACTCGAAATTTTGTTTCACGTGATATTGAAATTTAGCTCGTGGAAATAATTTCATGACTGCCCTGCCGAAAATGTCTCATAGAGACTGATAAAAAAATATAAGAGAAGTTGGATAGTGAAACCGGAAATCCGTATAGAGCCATATTCGATATTCATCAGTATTTAAAAGACATTACAGATACATATTCCTTTAATTTCTAATGGCATTTCGTAACGTGAATCTATGATATTTGAATGTGTTTTTAGACATAACTAGCAGTAGTTATTATATACGTTTTTATCAGCGATTCCTGAGATGAATGTTTCTATGAGGTCATCCAGTTTGAAAATAAATGAGAATATACGAGATTTTTTAGCAGTTGATTATTCAAAAAAAATCAATGATATTCTACGATATTGTTCCTGGCACGTTCCATATCCATATGAAGGTAATAAATCCAGTGGATTTAGCATATGAACAAATGTACATACAGAAATAAAGTCATTTCCAACTTTTGCTGCTGTGTAAATTTACATATTTTTCTATCAGCAGATAGAAAAAATATGTATCATCTCCCTGGAGCATAAATTATTGCCGGAAATTTTTTGAGTACATGAATTTTCTTTAAAAAATCAAATTTCCCGCAATTATTTCAAGCACGTGGGGTTTTCGGTATAAAAAATTTATACCAGTCATTTTCAACTAATCGGATGCTTTATTTTGACATTGCTACTATGGTACCAGGCAAATTTTCTGAAAATTTTTCATCCACATGAGCATGTAGACGTAAAATTAATAAGCAGAAATTTCCCGGTACATGACAGCTATCATATAATTAGACAATAATAATAATGACATTAAGAAAATTATATGAAATCAATTATTTTTATATAATAATGTATCTGATATTATAAATTTTCTTTTACTAGGGCACGGGAAAAAAATATCCTGCAATACAAACATCCACTTTAATTTTTAGTCAATATTGACATTTCCCTGAAACCTAGAAAGAAAATTGTATGAAATAAATTAATTTTATATAATAATTTATTTAATATTATATATTTTATTTTACTGAGGCACGGGGGAAATCAGAATAGTAAGTATATTCTGTAACAACCTTGTAATGAAAATATAGTATAGTATATAGTAACAATGTTGAAATAAAGCATCTGATTTTATGAAAATGACTGGTATGAAATTTTCGCTGTAATTAGTTACTGACAAATTATCACTTATAATATCACAAGAGCTTAAATTATTTCCGGAAATTTTTTTGAGGCCACGAATATTTTCTTAAATGTATTTTTTGTTAAAGTAATCCATGACACTTCTAATGTAAAAAATATAATATTAACATGGTTTGTTGCAGTAGGTGGCCGTGATATAGGCGGCCATGCTTTTGACATATGAGGGTTATATTGGTAAATTACATTGAATTACTGTATAGTAAACCAGCAAAATAAGATATTCTTATGTAAAACATTTCTTGTAAGCATTTGCGTTAAAGAATTTGAGAAAACTGAAATGCTTTGAAAAGTACAATTTATGTAAATACTGCAAATAGTTGATTCAAGTGCAAATATGTCATCCAAAATTAATATATTTTACTGATTTAATGGAAGATTGCGACCAGGAAACGTTAGAGTCGAATGGTTTGTAAATCCAAGAAAGTCTGCTGCAGATGTCAAGTAAATATGGCCTTTTGCGTAAAAGAGATTTGAACAGAATCGTTTCAAAATATTACATATATGTCTTAAAACACAGACATCTAATTAATTCGTCACCTTCCTATTCACCATCAAGAAGAGAGGATGGGTTAGAATTCAAGCAACATTTAAATCTTACTATGTTTGTAGATCCTACGTTTTTTGAAATATAAATTGTTAATGCATAATAATTAAACAAATTTGTGTTTTCTGTTTAATGAAACTTCATAGCGAATAATGAATAATAATGTTAATTCTTATTGAAATTTTGCATTATTCACAGGTATATCTACAATGTTTAATGGTTGTAGATCATATGTTTACCTTTTCAACTGTCAAAAAATTTCCACTTAAATATCGTGGCGCCACGAAAAAATTTCCGGAAATTTTTTTAGTTGCCATGGTAACTAGTCAAAATTAAGGCATCTTATTGGTTGAAAAGTAAAGGTGTGAAATTTTCACACGAATCTACACGAATGATTTTTTCAAGAACGTCGTCTTTTGTCATTCATAGTCGAGATATATATGAATAATTTGGGACAACGTGATCCTGAAAATATCATTATGTGACGGAATGAGAGGGAACAGAAAATTGAGATTGCATTTTTTCGAATTTCGAGCACATTTTACTCGAAAACGGTGCATTTTAAAGAAAAATTTGTAAATACCCTTTTTGTAGAGAATTTTATGGAGTATATTAAAACGTTATTTGTTTTTGGAAAAAATGGATTTTTCGATTTTCCTCGGAAAATTCTTTTACTTCTAAGCAAAAATTTCCGTTTTTCCTCTACTGAAATGCTTTGTGATCATGAAAAAATATGTGCTGAACCCGTTTTTATTGACAATATAGAAAATTTGTCCACTACGTGAGCTTGGCGAATAAAAAAATGCCGCTTCCATGCAAGATAAAAGAATCGGGAAATTCAGTGCCGGAAAATTCACATGAATGTTTAAGAATGTCTCTTCAGTTATTCATAGTCGAGATATATATGAATGATTTGGGAAAAGGTGATCCTGAAAATATCATTATGTAACTTAATGAGAGAGCACTGAAAATTGAGAAAATCGCATTTTTTAGAATTTCGAGCACGTTTTACTGGAAAACCGTGCATTTTCAAGAAAAACTTGTGCATACCTTTTTTTAGAGAATTTTATGCAAAATATTATGACATCATTTGTTTTTGAAAAAAATGGATTTTCCGATTTCCCTCGGAAAATCGTCCAAACAAATTTTCCGGATACTTTCACGGCTAATCACCCTTGAAATTCGGATTCAGCGGGTCAAAATACATAAGAATAACTTGGGTGATCCCGTCGCGCTTCTTTACCAACAATTGTCAACAAACAATTTGGTTGGGAGGGCATTTATAGTAGAAAGAATACTTTCAATCGTGATTTTAGTCTTTGGATCATAGATATCTATCGTAGGTAAAAATACTCACGATTAACTGAGTATGAGATTGATTCATAATCGTTATCTTATCATCATGTGTTCGAAAATTGACCTTGTAACATACTAATTGAATATTCATCATTATTCTGGAATCAGTTAATATCGAACGTTTGCAACGTATTTCTGAACGTATCGTGAAGTGAATGAATTCAAGCATGAGAGTCAGACTACTTTTTCCGCTGATTCTTTTTTCAGTTTTGAACAAGGCAGAAAGTGCCCGAATTTTAGCCTCCATATTTTCACCGTCATTCAGTCATAATATAGTTTTCAGACCGTTTTGGAAAGAACTAGCGAAAAGAGGGCACGATATTACTCTTCTCACAACTGATCCCATGCGAGATCCGAAGCTAAAAAACATCAGAGAAATTGATTTGAGCGGTTCTTATGGAATTATGGAGAAATATAAAGCTTCGGACATAATGAGCAGAGGTAGAAACGAGGGTAAAAGCATCCTGAGTATAATAGTTGATTATCTGAATGCCCTGGACTACACAGCTGATTGGCAATTAGAACAACCCGAAGTGAAGCAGATAATACAAAACACCAGTGAACACTTTGATCTCGTCATAGTAGAGGTAATGAACCCAATACAGATGGCGTTTGCTGAGAGGTAAGTAGGATATATTCAGGTTTCAGATAAATTCAAGTCATGATTTTTTATGGTGGCACTTTATCTACCATGGGATATGATATTGAAAAAATTTAAGATCTGTGACTGTCACTGAAACGAAGATATTTTTTTCAATCGGTCACAAAGCACGTTTACTCATATAGCGAAGAACTGGGACCGAAAGTAAGGACAATCTTATGATTCGCTTTGTTCAGCACTACCAAAATAAAGAAAGGGGTATATTGGCACCTGATAAAATATCACCCTTAACTAGGAAGGAAGTTTGATAGTGATTTGTCCAGTTGCTATACGATGTGTTGTAACTCTAAGAGCCTTCAGCAATGATCATGATTGAATTCCCTAAGAAATAATGTGTTTTTCTTTTGGAAATCCAAGACAATTTCAGAGATTATAATGCTGGGGCTGCAAATATTTATAGAGATATATCGGAAACAACTTTCAGTTGTTTTCCCTACGGGGGAATAAAATATTTTTCGACTAATCAAATGACGAGAATAAATGTCACGTGCCATTAAATATTTGGACAATTCATTGTCGTTCGTGATTGTCGGCACTGACTTTTTAGGAGTTTTCAAATGTGAATTCGAACTTCAAACGTTTTTTTTTTGGAACTTACGTGTTTTGGTTTTCTGACTTAAAAATCTAATTAATGGTCTTAAGTAATTTCGGAGATACGGCCCTATTTTATATGATGACTGGCAATCCGAGTGTACGTTCCTACCGCGAAAAAATCTCTCAAAATGCTTTCTTCTTTTTATCAGCACAATGTATACACTGGGATACACTTGGGTAAATATCCGGTTAAAGAAAGCCTATTTTCGAAGATACAGGTCTATTTTCTTGTGAATTTTCACCGTTTTCACGCGAGCGCGCGCATTTTGATTCACTAGAGCATTCGTTCCGCCTGTGCTTCAGAGAAGTTGTGCTAATAAAAACACTCCGCACAATGGAAGTCCGCAATGAAAGTAATCAATAAGCTGTATTCAATGTATAGGTGTAAATCACTAGTATTGACTCACCTGTCTGAAACCTGCCATCCCAAGAGTTACGCAAGGAAGAAATAGACAAGACTGTATGGAGAGAAGGGGATTTTAATTTCGACTAATAGTTTTTCTCTGATCAGTAACATTTTTATTGCACATTTTGAGTACTGTTTGGTCCCTTCGAGTCTTTCTACCCGATGAAACGATTGGTTCATTTACAATTTCTTCAACTAGATTATCTGGGTCCATAACCTGATAAATGAAATAGTAAAATCGACAATGTTGAAGTACCCTTCTCTCCAAATATTTTCACCATGTGGAAAATATGAGGCAAACATCTGACAGAAAACAAATACTTCCATGGCTAATACAACGACGGACATTGAACTACATCTGACAAATATTTGTGCAACGGTCTTCCAATAAGACCCAGTTGCAATTGCTTATTGAGATTATACAGCAGATTATCCTTCATTTGGCTGGGGAAGACTACCTGCAGACGCGTTTCGCGGTTCTTGCCGCTCCTCAGTGACAGGGTAGGTCGGAAAACGTTAAAGTCGTCCTCAGTGTTGTCAGGAACTTAAGAATATTATCACCAGATCTGAATGTCAAAAATCACCAGAAATCACCATCATAGAAGCGCATGCGCTAAGAATTAGCAGGGTTTCATCGTTATGAATGGTTATAGTAACTATGTGTTTTTTCATGAAGCGCTTGCGCACAACTGACACACAGACACAATCCACAAAACGCCATTTTCAAAATGTGACATTTGATGCGTCGTCATAGAACCTATTACATTTCTTCTTCTTTTGAGAACATCAACGAGAAACGATAATGTTTTGCCGATCACTATCATCTTACTATTCTCTTAAAATATGACAATTGACAATTGTCTATGATAATATCCAGTATTGACAATTGAGAGAATTGGAACGCTCTTCGGTGTTCGATCCAGATCTACTCGTAGACCCGGAGTTACTCGGAGCTACTTGAAGCGGCTGTAACCACAATTTTATCACAGAACAAACATATGGTTTCGTGATTTCATGTTCGTTCCTAATACCTACAGCAATTCTAAAGTGTGACAAGTCACCATTTCACCGAAACTTCATCAGAATTGTCAATTTTCACAAAAAAAATCAACAAGTAACCAAATAAGTGCTGAAATCACTAGATCTGGAGATAAATCACCAGCTCTGGCAACACTGGTCGTCGTGCCCCAGCCCGATGAATTATAATGAACTGTATAACTTATATTTCCTCACAAATGAAGCAGCGACTTACAGTAAAAGTCAGTCAGTCAGTGGAGAAACCAATAAGAAATCCTCGGTAGCAAAGTAGTTGTTCTCTGTCAGATTTTTGCCTCATATTTTTCACATGGTGGAAATATTTGGAGAGAAGGATACCTCGACATTGTCAATTTTACTATTTCATTTATTTTATACTCTCCGGCAAAAATGCTCAAACTCATAACCTGATGTAAATTCTTAATTGACAACTTCTTACAAAATTATATGTCACACTAACTCAATATATATAAAAAAATGTCCAGATAAATATAAACATTCAGATGTGTAGATATAAGTATACGAAATAATATTTCAACAATATTTATAACATTCTGCATAAATCGATAGGAGGTATAGTCTTTCTAATATCAATTGCAGAACATAACAACTCTAACCATAGCGGCAAATTTGTTTGATCTGCCATACCTCATTATCATGGATACCTCAGGTATCCCTGCATATGGCAATTGATATTGGAAAGACTATAGTGCGCGAGTGGTCTCATCGTCTCATAACTACAAATATTGTTTTTTGTTTTGGCAGGTTTAAAGTTCCATTCATTGGAATCACCCCCCTTGATGCACCCTATAGAATCCACGCAGCCATAGGAAACTATATGCACCCCAGTGTATATTCGGATTACTTCTTTCCTTTTACACCTCCACTGAGTTTAGTACAAAGGCTTGTGTCCAGCACCATGAACTGGGCAAACTGGTATTTGCAGTATTACACGCGGTATCCAGCTGAAGATTTGATTGTCAGAAAACATTTTGGGGACGGCATCAGAGATCTGAGTGAAATAGAGAAAGATATGAGCTTGTTATTTATGTACGTTAATACTGCTCTCTATCCAATGAGACCTGTAGGGCTCAATACTGTTTTTGTAGGAGGAGGAATACATGTAAACGAACCGAAACCTCTCCCAAAGGTGAGTTGTTTCGGAAAAATCATAATCACCATTAATCATCATCACCCAGATCAATGATTTAGGGAAAACTTTTATTTCAACATAATATGTTATTTATAAAATGAATATTCTTTATCTATCTATTATCTATCATCCACCAGATCATTTTCGGAACCTCTGTAGGTACAGAAACAAACTGAGATGAAATAATATATATCATGAAACAGGGTGAATAAAACCAGTAGGGTGAATAGTGTCAAAACTTTTTTACCATAGAAAAATATGCGTAAAATTTTCCGAACAATAATTAGAGTGATCTAGCATCGATTTTCTTTTGTCGAAGGTCTGTTCGCACTCGTCCAAGTAGCTGATCTTTGTTAACTGTGTTTTTTTGCTACCTTACATAGAAGCAACATTGAAAACATTTTTCGAATCAACATACATGATTATAACCCGTGTCAAGAGCAAATTGATGGATATTCAAAACTTTTTGCCGAGGATATCAAAATCAGACTCACATGGTAGACTCCATACTCCCTTGAACACCAATGCCGCGAAAACGAATTTGAATGTCTTCCACTTTGTTGGAGTAGTATAATTCACGTACACAGAATAGTCAGACCATCAGAACGATCAAGACCCAACTTCCCCGGAGGATGCCAAATCTATTCTGAGGTATGCTAACACCAGGAAAGCGCCTGGGCCAGATGGCATCCCATTCCGAGCCTTCAAAGCACCACCAAGAAAAAGCATTACTGCATCGACAAACGTCATAAACACTGCTCTGAGACTCAGATACTTCTCGTCTAGCTGAAAGGAAGCAACAGTCATTATGATACCAAAACCCAAGGAAAACCATGCGTTTCGGAAAATAATCAACCACTCATCGGCCTGATACCAGCGATGAGCAAAGTAGCGAAAAGAATAATTCAAATAAGACCCGAGACCATGACGGAAGAGCTGAGCACAATGCCAGACGAGCTATTCGTGTTAAGACACGGATACTGACAGAACTCCAAGTCACACGATCACACGATTAGTGGACACAGCAATCCAAAGCTTGAATCGTACCGCCAGACTCACAGGGGTAGTTCTTAAAAGATCTCTAAGGAGTATGGCATGATGGACCCATCACAAAAGTGATTGACGTAGGATATCAAACACCAATGGTCACCTCCTTGAGAAACCGTAGTTTGTTGATGTTTGTAAAGTACTTCACCCATAGACTAGTTAAAGCCGCAAAGCAGAATCTCAGACCACTCATGGGATGCAGTAGCAAAAGGGCCCTCGAGCTGAAACTTCGCCCCAGCAAGACAATCTTTTCCCCCATCATACTACACACCAGCTGCATGTGGACAATGCGCGCATTCGTAAAGACGCAACACTCAGACCTTTTTCAACATCTGCGTGAGAATGGCGACAAATGCCCAATAGGTATATCCTACGAGATTTAGACATCCAACTCGACATAGACAACTTATTACCAATTACAGCTAGACTCCGTTATGAACATGTCGAGCTGCGGTCAATGCAGAGTCACATTCTAAACACAATTTTTACTGCCGCTTGTTTCGCGGCAATTATCTGCTTACCTTTATAGTAAATAATATGCCCGAAAACAGTGATTACCCCCCCATGGAGAAGATTACCCCTCCCATGGAATGACCCTAGGCACGCGCATTTTTTTTCTCAAATCAATAGTTCGGGAGATATTTCAATAAATCGGAAAATCGAAATATTGACCGTACTAATGGAGGTAATGAAAAAAATTAAATTGCATCGACTTTGCACTACATGCACTAGTAATACCTCCAAACCAATTTTTTCTAACTGGGTAAAAAAGTGGAAAAATAAAAAATAAAATAAACTAAACAATGTAAACTCTCTTTCGAAAATCGCCAAAAACTCGAAAACCAAACGAGATATCGAAAAAATTTATATAAACAGTTTTATTGTCCTTGAACAGGCCTACAAAAAAGCCACGTGACAATTATTCCGTTACCAACAAATAAAAGAAAAAACAGCCGATAAAGATGGAATAATGATCAAATTTATGATACAGGGGGTCAACTTTTTTATCTGAAGAGATAGAGCCATGATTCAAAAAATAAAATAACCCTCATTAAAAATTAGGAAATATATATTATATATAAATAAAAATTGTCTGTCTGTCGGTCTGTCCGTCGTCTTTAGAAACCACCTTATATTTTCGGAACCGTTGAAGATATCGAGTTGAAATTTTAATCAAGTCAATAAAAAAAATAGAATCTCGAAAATCAATTTTTTTCGCGATCGAAAAACTCGGAAAATTTTTACAGCCTTTTTTTCGTTTTCCATATCTTACAAAATACAGGTCCACGGTTTCATTTTTTCGAGTTCATATTTTTTTGAAAAGTATTCCCAGATATCCTACAAAGATATACAGATTTTGGCGAAGATTGGAAAATGCATAAAAATTTCCTGGACGATTTTTCTAAAAATGTACTTTTTTAGTCTCCTTTGTGGCTAAACCAATAAAGAAAATCGAGATTTCAAATATGCAATACATAGAGCTTCGAAAAACGAACAAATCGGAGAAACCATCGGCGAAAAACCTATTTTTCCGAAAATGAAAGTTCTCATTTTTGAAAATATCGAATATTTCGAAAACAACTGCGAATTTTGAAATTTCTTAAAATATCTTTTTTTATCACCTTTAGAAAAGCTACAAAAAATGGCCCTACTACATTTTTCAGATTAAATCAATAGTGCAGGAAATATTTGAAAAAAACTGAAAAATCTATATATCCCCCGAACTAACAAAAAACTTGGAAATTTGTTTTTTGCCAAAAAATACCTCCCGAAGAACTATATCGACCCTCCTGATTTGGTCTTTTCAGGCCAAGTGTTACTATTATCTGTAACTGTGTTCTGTCAATAATGGATTGATATGACTTAACTTTTTTCAGGACCTCAGCCACTTTATAGAAAGTGGTGAAAATGGAACCATTTACTTTAGCCTGGGGACAAACGTCAAAAGTGCTTTGATTACCGATAATTTGAGAAATGTAATATTATCAACACTGGCGGATCTGCCCTACAATATACTCTGGAAATTTGAAAACGATACTATACAAGGCCTACCAAAAAACGTTAAAATCGTAAAATGGGCTCCTCAGCAAGATGTTTTGGGTATGTCAAACATAAATACATACTTATGCCCGTGGCTCACGGTCAAATAGTTTTATCAAACTGACTTGAATTGACGTCAATTCTAGTGGTCTATTTCACATTGTTCGTAACAAATGAATGGAAATGACGTCACTTTGACACAATTTGATTTAACTATTTGACCGTGAGCTACGGGCTTTATACAATAGCACCTGTAAAGTGTATCGCATGAAAATATTTCAGGTAAGTACAAGCAAAAAATTTTCATATGAAATGCTTTAGAATTTCTAAAGAATTTTCATTTATATTGTTCCGTTTTTCGTTAGTCTTCTAACCTGCCTATCACTCTTTTCTCAGAGCCGTTTTATTAAAATGGCTTTTCAAAACACACCCTATACTATGAGACGGAAATAATAGTCAGTGACGTATTCTTAGCTTCAGGGTGCTCAGGCGAGGCAAGGGATGAGAAAAGAAAATTACAGTAGCTCTTATTATGGGTTTGTCACTGACTGACGTCACTTACTATTATTTCCGTGTTATAGTTGTCAAAAATATTACCATTTCCTAGCTTTTTCTAACGATAGAAAATCTATAAACACTACCGCTTTATGAAAACACATATTCCCTCCTTCATATTCTATACTGAGTATAAATAATGTGGATCCGTACTTGATCTATTTTCCAACTTTTTTTTTTTTCATTTCAGGACACCCCAATATAAAACTATTCATTACGCAGTGTGGACTAATGTCTATAGATGAAGCAATATTAAATCACGTTCCGATGGTTGGAATACCTTTCATGGGAGATCAGGGGTATAACGCAGTAATTTTGGAGAGGAAGCAACTCGGCATGAGGGTTGACAAACTGACTGTGACAAAATCTGATTTCACCAATGCCATACTTGAAGTAATCAGAAATCCAGTGTAAGGCAGAATGTATCAGTAAAAACCATTTCATTTCATTATATTCAGTCACAAAATGATATACCTAATACCATTACTATACAGTACACTGTGGCATTGTGTCTCATTTCTCGGGAAAACACCTCCGTAAAGTTCGTAATTTTTGCCGTATAATTGTAAACTTGATAGATACACGATACATGTGCAAAATAACTTCAAAACCACTATTTCAACTGATATACACTGCACGCCAGCAGCGATGGAACCATTGGCATTTCCAAAAATCATATATTCGATAGGAAAATGTGAGAAAGTTTCTAAGGGCTACATAGTTTTTTTTTTCCGACTTCAAACCCAAAGTAGGAATTTTTTACTTTAAACTCCAAAATTCCGACTTTGAAGTCGGAATTTTTTACTTTAAAGTCGTAATTTTGGAGTATTAACTCGATAGTTCAATTCTTTTGCTTCATACAAGTCACACATTGTTAATCTTCTTCAGTGTGACGAATGCTATTTTTGTTTACTGAGTATCAACAATCTAATTGAACGATAGCAGTTTCCGAACGATGTTTCACCCTTTTTACTCTAAAATACACCGACGTAGGCTTATTATGGCAAATACAACTACTCCCCTGGCTAATACAACGACGGGTATTGCATTATATCTAAGAGATACGTATGCAATGTACGTCATTGCAGAGGAAAAAATTACAATGCAAGGGGAGGTCAACACAGACAGCTACGAAGCCATCTGTTCCCTGTTCGAATCAACTCATCATTTCGACTATTTGGCCATTGCCTCTCTGGTTTCTCGCGATGAAACTGGGTCTAGTCTGCTCCACCTTGCGAGCAGAGTAAGAAGCACTTCGAATCTCCGGGTTGAAAGATTTTTATAAGGGCGCAAAGCTTAGAGTGTTTGAGAGATCGTTTAGAAACGAGACTCTCGAAGTTTTATCCTTTTCACTCTCAAATACAGCGACGTAGGCTTATTATGGCAAATACTTACTTCCCTGGCTAATACCACGACGGGTATTGCATTATATCTAACAGATATTTGTGCAATGTTCCTCATTGCAGAGGTCACAATTACAAGTGCTCCATATAACCAACTAGCAGAATTTTGTTTTCGAAGTACCCTTCTCTTCAATATTTCCACCATGTGGAAAATATGAGGCAAACATCTGACAAGAAACAACTACTTCCCTTGCTAATACCACGACGGCCATTGAACTACATCTGACATTAAACAGTAGATTATCCTTCACTTGGCTTTGAAAAAATCTCATTTTATGGCATTCACATTGCATGAGAATAGGCAACAAAAAAAAATTGATAAAATGAAGATCCATACTATTTAATGTTTAAATAATGAAAAACCATGTGATTGCACCGAATATATTTCCAAAGTTGAAGTAGTAAAGTATCTAGGAGTTCATTTAGATTGCAACCTCAAGTGGCATAAACATATCAATGAATTGATAAAAAAACTAAGGAAAACACTTTATAAATTTAGGTTGTTGAGAATTATTGTCAGTCGTAAATTAATTATAAGTTTTTATTATAGTCTCTTCCAGTCTATCTTGGCCTATGGTATAATAGGTTGGGGAGGTCTATATAAACAAGTTTTAAAACCATTTACATCAATTCAAAAGTATACCTTGAAAATAATTTTTAAAAAACCTTTTGATTATTCTTCTAAAATTCTCTTTGAACAATATAAAATCTTAACCGTTAAACAATTATTTTATAAAGCATCCACAGCTTACATAACAAAAAATTTAGAATTGAATAATCTTACAATAAATATGAAACAAAAAATAAAATTGATGGTTGGATATCGACTGAAAAGTTCTCTACAACTTTAATGCAACAACATGCCATTTATATTGGTAAAAAGATTTACAATAAATTGCCAGTTTCTTTGAAAAAAATTAGTTTTTCTGGATTTAAGAACAAAATAAAATACTGGTTGATTGAGAATTCTGAAAAATTTGAAAATTGGTTGTATATGAAATAATTTTGTTATTGTTTTTATTTATGCAAAATGTAACCATTATTTTGGATGCATACCTTTGAGTTCATTTTACTATTTTACTTTATTTACTATATTTACTATATTTGCCTATTATGATATATTATTATTTTATACATTCATTTCACATGATCATGGACACGTTTTTAACTTATTTGATCATGTTTTCATGATATATTTATTATTATTTATTATATTGACAATGTATTTGTTATATTTATCACCAATAAATAAAATAAAATAAATTTGTATTGAGGAAGGACTTAAGCAGTTGCTGATATAGGTTCATTTTATTTCCTCGATTTCAGTATAGTCGATATATTCATGTCACATGAAGTATACCCAGAAACTGAATGTCGAAACAACCTTGGTAAACAAATTTTCAAAAGATTTAGTGAGTTGAATTTTATTGTAATGGAATCGGATATGAGTACTGATGAATCCAAATTTTTTCTCAAGCCTGAAATATTATACTTTCTGTTTTCAGGTACAAGGAGAATGTTAAAGAAATAGCCCGGTTGACGAAAGATGTGGAAAAAACTGGATTAGAAAGAGCTATATGGTGGACAGAATACTGCCTTCGAACCAATGGTGCTAAACACTTGAGAAACCCTATAGTGGATTTGCCTGCTTATCAGTTCTACTACTTGGACATAATTGGCATTTGCCTAGCAGTTGTAGTACTGTTCACTTTTGTTGTATTTGTTGGATTGAAATGTTTGATCAGGGTTATATTTTGTAGACGGAGGCCGAAACAGAAGAAAGAATGAATCAGTTGACTCAACTGATGACAATTAATTTCATTTTCTTAATGATTCAAACATATTTTATTACAAACAAACATATTTTTCAAACAATACGTTTTCATAAACGATGTTACTTCGATCATATTACCATGGCAACCACGTCGATTTTCGGATATATATTTTCTCCAGGATACCCTGGAAATGATTACACTGGGCATTTTTGACGTTAGTCATGTGATTAGACAGTGACACAACATAATTCTTCAAAGATTAATTTTCCGTCAACTTCAATAATTTTTTTAAATTTTTTTGTTTTTTTTTTGAAAAATTTGTTATTACGAATCTCCCAGGTTTTCGCAGAAAACCCCTGAAATGCATAGCTTGTCCGAGCACCGGAGACCCGGGACCTACAGCTTAAAAAGTGGATTCCGAACAACTTTAGCTCCGTGATGGCGATGGGGATCGAACCCGGGCCGCCTGGGTGAGAACAAAAGCTCTTAACACCTCGACCACTTCGCTATATAATGAGTTTACGGAAATTAGCTTTTTAAATGCCCTAACAATTCGACTAAAAATCCAATAATTCCATAAAAAAACTCATCTGTCATGAATTTTCATATTCCGTAGACGACTTAGATAAATTCAATAAATTATTGACAGATATAATTCTTAAATGTTGTTTGCCGTCAAATTATTCAAAGTGTTTCTAAAATATATTTTCATACAGAATCTCCTTCGCTTTTGAATTACTAAATGAAAATTTTAGTTGTGCACGATTTTTTAAGAACATTATTCATCGAGAAAGTGCCCCTCAAAAATTTCCGGAGTCTCCCAAACTAGTTTGGAAGAAAACCTGCATGATCATAGGGCCTTTTTGCCGCCTGACTCGTAGAGAATGACTAGAGTTTGGTTTTTAGGACCCCTTAAATTATCTCTCTTGTCTACAGAAACAGCCATTACCTCAGCTTGGAAAAACGAAGCTTGGAAACCAAGGCTTAAGAGGCCATTACATTGCTCCAAAGACTGGAAGAAATTCAAAACATATTCCTGAGATATCTGTATTTCAAAAGACACCACATTAGACCGGACTATAACACTGTCAGATCAACTCAGCTTCGGCAAGAATTCAAGATCTACTCTCTGGAGAGTCGAAGAACTCTACTAATCGTTTTGTTTTTATATAAAGTCATAAATAACTTAACCAATTCTCCTGAAATTATGTCACTAATTCCATTCAATGCTCCTTTAAGACGCACCCGAACTCAGACAATGTTCCACATACCTATAGTTTCAACATTCACGAGAACTCCTCTCATAATCATGCTTCGCACGGCCAACAATATCAACTCTTTAATAACAGTGGATTGGATTTTAGTTCGAAAATATGAATAGGAAATTCATAAAATCTATTGTGGAATCATCTGCGACTGAAAGACAAACTTTAGTCGCTATTTTCCATCGTTCGAACGATGATGATTCCACAATAGATTTTATGAATTTCCTATTCATATTTTCGAACTAAAATCAAAATGCTCATGACAGGTCTATGTCAAAAAATAATTTTTAAAGTGTCACCGCAGAAGAAATGTTTCTCTCATATCCATCCCTGATGTGTATGCTTCTGAAAAGCCTGTTTTATTCCAATCCTATATCAATCCTCCTGAAGAGCTTGGCAAAGCGAAATAGATTTTTGTCGACCAAAATGTATTGGGGATTAAATGCGAGAGAAGCGGACCTTGCTTCAATGAAATGAACGATTTCTGTGAGTGATATTTTTTAATAACATTCTCCTATCTAATTTATTTAATGATTTTTTCAAGGAAAACTAGAAAGAATTTAAAAAGTCAGCTATCTGAATGAAAATGCAAATTTTCACTTTCAGATTTTTTCTTTCCTTTTCAGTTAGAGTCTTTTCACAATATCTATCAGATGTAGTTCAATGTCCAGCGT
The DNA here is from genome assembly GCA_958298965.1 of Chrysolina haemoptera. NCBI lineage: Eukaryota > Metazoa > Arthropoda > Insecta > Coleoptera > Chrysomelidae > Chrysolina > Chrysolina haemoptera. Next base: position 41,011,439 of record OY282587.1, on the reverse strand, counting down.
GGCTTGTGCCGGGGAAGTAGTTGTTTTCTGTTAGATATTACAAATGAATCACTTTTTTCATTTTTCAATTTTCATGGAGAATGTTCCCCTTTTCAACAGTGGATTGGAATTTATCACCCAATAAATTTTGAAGAATGATACTAGATCATATAAATAATTTATCTGTGTAAAAGTTTTTGAGTATTCACACCCCCCTCAAACCGCTAGGTTCATACTATATTGTTCATGATATAGAATATTTAGTTTAGTTTATTTTAGTTAAGTTCACATGCATGTGTGCTATATATACATGTTCAATGTTCAAGTCACTATCCATGTAATTAGGCTGAGAGGCCTGTATGGATATTATTCAATAAATAAATAAATAAATTACACGGCGTGAAGAGTATCGTGCCTGGCATGTGGACTGCGGAGTGCCACGCCGATCGCATGCCTGGACGCTAGCGATCTAACGGCCTGATGATTGACAAGTCGTGTGTGGTTCATGTCGCGCCGTGAACTGTGCACTCCAGTCTCGCCACTCCGCACTTGGCGTGTTTCCTTTGAACTGTGTTAATTTATTGACAATCGACGGGACATGACTCTCCTAAACTTGGCACAATGCACCATTCTCACAGTGTATGGAGTGTCAGTTCACACGCCAGGCGCGACACTCCACACGCCATTACACAGCGTGAAGAGTAACGAGCCTGGCATGTGGACTGCGGAGTGCCACGCTGATCGCGTGCTAGTCGCTAGCGATCTCACGGTTTGTTGATTGACAAGTCGGGTGTGGTTCACGCCGCGTCGTGAATTGTGCACCCCAGTCTCGCCGCGTGGAGTGTCAGTTCACACGTCAGGCGCGACACTCCACACGGCGTGTCATGGCTTCTTGAAGAGGTCATTACACGGCGTGAAGAATGACGAGCCTGGCATGTGGACTGCAGAGTGCCACGCCGATCGCGTGCTGGTCGCTAGCGATCTCACGGTTTGTTGATTGACAAGTCGGGTGTGGTTCGCGTCTCGCCGTGAACTGTGCACCCTAGTCTCGCCACTCCGTACGCGGCGTGTTTCCTTTTACTGTGTAAATTTTTCCGTCAATCGACGAGATCTGACACTCCGCCCGAAACTTGTCACGCCGCACCATTCTCACGGCGCGTGGAGTGTCAGTTCACACGCCAGGCGCGACACTCCACACGCCGTGTAATGGCATCTTTAGACTAATGTCTAGCACCACATCCCACAATCAGAGGTGTTCGTGTATCCCTGCAGTAGTACATATGAATTCATAGGGGAGATAGCTGGAGCTAACAATTGATTGAAGTGAAAATTGTCAAGCTGTGTGCACGTTCCAATGTAATTGGATGAAAAAAAGGTTTGTATTTCGTGCAGAAATTTATTTATAAAATCATAGCAAAGCGCTTTCGACTATAAAGTCATCATCAGTGCGTACCTGTAAGTAAGTGACATTGAAATGAATTTAAGAAATTTTGATAATGTGAATTTTGAAAAATTGAAAAATTACTGACTCGTCAGTTGTACAAGAGCCATACCATAAAAATATCATGTGTCCATAGGACCATGTAACAATTTAAAACGGGACATCATATGATTAACATTTTAAAAAATCCTTATTCCAGGATTGAATTGGATAAAAGTTGCAACAGGCAGAGTAACACATGTCTGCTGAACTTAATATACTGTCAAACTAAATGAAATATGAATGAAATTGACATTGTGTCAAAAGTTGACAATGACAATTGGCTTCGAACATGAACTTCTGGAAACACTGATCTATGTTTTGAAAATTGTTGAATGACCAATTAGTCAAATTGATCTGTAAATCTATTGATAGTTCTGTTCATCCAAACCCAAGGAAATATGACAAACCGGGAAAAGGTCTAATCGTCGGGTGGAGGTTCTCATTAGACCTTTTCCCGGTTTGTCATATTTCCTTGGGTTTGGATGAACAGAACTATCAATAGATTTACAGATCAATTTGACTAATTGGTCATTCAACAATTTTCAAAACATAGATCAGTGTTTCCAGAAGTTCATGTTCGAAGCTAATTGTCATTGTCAACTTTTGACACAATGTCAATTTCATTCATATTTCATTTAGTTTGACAGTATACTAAGTTCAGCAGACATGTGTTACTCTGCCTGTTGCAACTTTTATCCAACTCAATCCTGGAATAAGGATTTTTTTAAATGTTAATCATATGATGTCCCGTTTTAAATTGTTACATGGTCCTATGGACACATGATATTTTTATGGTATGGCTCTTGTACACCTGACGAGTAAGTAATTTTTCAATTTTTCAAAATTCACATTATCAAAATTTCTTAAATTCATTTCAATGTCACTTACTTACAGGCACGCACTGATGATGACTTTATAGTCGAAAGCGCTTTGCTATGCTTTTATAAATGAATTTCTGCACGAAATACAAACCTTTTTTTCATCCACTAACAATTGATGGCATCCATCTTCTTCTTCTCCAGTGAGAGCCTCACCTTTACTGCCACCAAGTCTCTGAAGACACTAATTACCTCTTCTTGATTTCTGTCAAGAAGCGATAAGTGTCCGATAGTGTCTCTCAAATACAAGCATCGTAGAACATCTCACCTCCTAGTCCTTCTAGTCCTCGCACACATCCCTTGGAAGCCCTTGGATCTTGTACAAAGACCAGGCCATAATTTTTTAAGCGGCCGCGGCTGCTTTACTGTGTCGAAGGTTTATCAGCAACACAGTCGCCATCTTCCAGAAAATGAGAACTGGCTTTATGATAGGATTTCGTTATTATTCGGATCTGTCACTGTTGTTGCATGAAACTGTCGGTTGCCTAGCATTTTTTGCCAATATTACCCATTATTCTGTCACAAAACTCTGAATATTTTCCTGAGCATTACATTCGTTACCTACATTATTCATCTCGTATAATAAAAGAGATACCGTAATTCCAAAACAAATATAATCATCACGAACTTCTTTACTTATGGTTACATTACTAGAATAGATATTTGAACAATGTTAGTGAGTAAGACAATGCCTAAAGATAATGTGCATATTAATTTTTCTCAAATTAGTGTTTTTTGTGCAGTGCTTAAGTTTTATAACGAAATGCCATTCCGCCAAAATTCTCGGAATAATGCCAATAGCTTCCTACAGCCATCAGATACCATTTCATCCCTTATGGCGAGAACTATCATTGAGAGGCCATCAGGTCACTGTTCTCACTACGGATCCTATGAGAGACAAATCGCTCACGAATTTGACTGAAATACACTTGAGCTCTTCATACGATTTTTTCGAAAAGGTAAAGTTTTTCGAAACCTTGGCAGATGACACGATTAATTTTTGGGATCGTGGCAAGTATTTGCAAACAGTAACGATTGATTTTACGTATTTCCTACTCCAAAGTGAAATCGTGCAAAAAGTCTTGAGGGGTGGCGAGTCGTTCGATTTAGTGATAGCAGAAGCGCAGTTCCCAGCAATACTGGGCTTAATAGCAAGTTTCAGATGCCCATGGATTGGCGTGTCATCACTGGATCCTGCTTTGCACGTCCACTTTGCTATCGGTAATCCCAGCCATCCAGTTCTTAACCCCGATCCAAACTTGGAAATAGAGGATCCGGATAACCCATGTTTCCTAGAGAGAGTGCTGAGTTTTATTTACCGCACTGCCTATGCTTACGAATTTAATAATAATTTGCTGCCTATACTGACTGAAATTCACGAAGGCATGTTCGAAGATTTGCCTCCTCTAACTGAAGTTCTCAGAAATATCAGTATGTTGTTTAGTGGGACGTCTCCTATCTTTCATAATTTGAGGGCTGTTTATCCAAACACGATTGCACTGGGTTCAGGAATGCATTTTTTGAAACCGAAGCCTTTACCAGAAGTGAGTACCTATAATAGTCATTTGTATCATAAGGCAAAAAATTGTATTTTGCAAGTGCAAGTAATGTTCTTGCAAAACAGATTTTTGGCGTGTTGGTACAGTCGGTGTAGACATTTCCTACACAATTCTCTGACATGGAAATATTCAACAGTAATCTCACAAGTGGTGGTATTTTTTTGAAAAACCACCAGATGCTTTATTTCGACATTGTTACTATGGTAACCAGCAAATTTTCACTTATAATCTCCCTAGTGCTTGAATTATTTCCAGCAATTAATTCAAGCACGCGGGGGATTCGGTAAGAAAATTTCACACCAAAATATATTAAATTAATGGTTAATTCAACTGACTTGTAGATTATTCTGAGAGAAAACAAGTTGTAACATCAGTGGGCCATGAATGGTTTTTGTTGATATAATGACAGTTACGCGTTGGTATTAGTGGCGGTGTTTGTATGTGAGAAAGGAACATTCATTTTGCGACATTTTCAACCTAAAATTACATTGCACATCACGCAGAACTAAAATAGTTTTGACTGGTCCATGCGGATTATCTATTGGGAAGTGCTGTGGAAAGGAATTCTTGCAAATTTCAGCCGAGTATTCACGAAAAGATAAGTTGAATAAAATTGTTTCAAATATTAAGTTCATCAAGTCAAGCATACATAGATTTGATTGATATACATTTTTTATTCATCGTTGAAATACAAGTTCTCAAAATATTTTCAGACACATTCGAAATATTTAGTGAATATATAATTATGATATATTATCTCCTTTCATATGAAAAATAACATTCCATTTGTACATAAAAGCAAAATGTTAACTATCACATGTCAAATATTTGACAGAAAAATTTCCACTTATTCCGGAAATTTTTTGGGTTGCCATGGCAACTAAATAAAAACCAATTTTTTGATTGGCTGAAAAAGTGAGGTGTGAAATTTTCTGATTATTTTTCATCCACATGAGCATGTAGACGTAAAATGTGGAAATTTCCCGGTACACGACAGTTATCGTATAATTAGATAATAAAAATATTGACATTTCCCTGAATACCAGTGAGAAAATTAAACGTATAAGATTTATGAAGAAACAATTTCAACAAGGCAAACAAACAATTCAATTCTCCACATGAAATATACTTAGTTAAGTATTTCCCACAAAAGCGCTCGTTTTCTCAGGAAACCTGATTGAATTCCGATATCAAATTTCAGGCTCGCGTTAACCGCCATTACCATTTCCGGCAGGACCGAAAATTAAAATTGTCATAACTTCTCTGAAAATTATAGTAGAAGAAAAAAAAAGTGTATATCGTTCCTGAAGATTTCTACTTCCTCATGCAAATATAACATGTGAGTATGTGAGTGTTTTATTCCACGTCACATAACCCTTCTACGATATTTACGGAGGATCCGAAAGTCATGGATATTTAGTTGATATAAAATAATCATACTGAAGCAGGAATCAGTACCCTCTTTGGACCATATGCAACGATTTAAGGCTAGTGAGACAAGTCTCACTTATATTTGCCAAAGAAAAAACTGGGTTTTACTCCTGCCCCAGTTTTCAACTCATCCATAATCCCGGCAAATTCTTCAGTAAATGTTGAAAATAATCGCTCATACACATCCTACATAAAAAATGAAATATGTGATTTCAAGCTTGAGGTTTGCACTTCACAATGTGTTATTGAACATATATGCAGGATATGAATGAGCGATTATTTTCAACATTTACTGAAGATAATGCCGGTTTTATGGGTAAGTTAAAAATGAGGCGGGAGTAAAACAAGGTTTTTTTTGTTGGCACGTATAAGTGGGACCTGTCACACCACTTTAAAATTGTTGCATGTAGTCCAAGGAGGGTATGGGTTGCTGCTTCAGTATAATAATTCCATATTTACTTAATTTTTCATGATTTTCGGATCATCTGCAAACATCTACGTAAAGTGCGACAAAACACATTTTAGGTACTCAAATACTTGCATATTATATTTGCATGAGAAGGTATAAGTCTTCAGAAACGATATGAACTTTTCCTTTAACTTCTCCGATCATTTTTAGCAGAGTTATGACCAATCAAATACTTGGCTCCGCCAGAACTTGCACCGGCGGTAAGCGTGAACCTCAAATTTGATGTCGGCGTTTAATCACGTTTTATGAGAAAACGAGCGCATTTCATGAAAAATTACTAGAAATCATTTTTGTGGAGAATTGAATTGTGTTTCACTTTATTGAGTTTTTTTTTTTTCGATAAATCACATACTTTCCAAGATTACAGCAACGATCTATTTATTTATTTTTAACGAAAATTAAAATATGTTCCACCCCTGGAATTTCGGTAAACATTTTTTTTTCATGTTTATCATGGTTCCACCAACTAGCATACCAAGTTCGGTGGTGCTACGATCGATCCTCGTCTCAAAACCCAATCGTACTGGATTAATAGCCTTGGGATATTATAAGTGATAAAAACCCACCTAGCTTTCCCAATAACTGATAAATATGCACCTGGACTACGTGATCAATCACGTAGTGAATGGTAGTGTTAAAATTTCTATCTGGAAAACTGTAACCGTCAGCTTATTTTCGAGTTGTCAACATAACATAAAACTTTGAAATATATTGTGTGTATGACGTAGTTGTGTATTAATCTCTCATGGACTTCGTCCACTCGTGAGATTTCTATAGCAACAAAGATTCGTGCATCTAGTTAAAATTATCAAAAAATTACCACCACCCGTGTAATTATCAAAGGTAATACCACGAGTACTTCAAATTTTATCGATACTTTTTTCTTTTCCACGAAAACTTTTTTATTTGGCAAAAATATGAAAACAAACCGATTGATGAAATCACGAGTCCGTTAGGACGAGTGATTTTATCTAAATTCGGTTTGTTTGAATGTTTTTGCCTCAAATAAAGAAGTTTAAGTGATGAAAATAAAAAATTATCTGATAAAATTTTACGAACGAGTTATATTTGGGAAGATTATTTTTTTCAGCAATTTAAAAGGATTTTGCTTTATCTTTTTCATTTTATTATTTTATTGAACTCGAAGAATACATAAGATAATAACTTTTTGAACAAGAGAAAGAATTAATTATTTGAAAAATTGCAGTTATTGAATACACAGAGTTTGGCCAGCAAGAACATATGTCTCTTCTTGATATTTTTACCGCGTTTATCCACAAGCTTATTATACAATCTTATGGGGCACCGTTCAGGATTCTCTGAGTTTGGTGTCAACCATTTTGTGTCAGTGCATTTTTTATTCCCACCCTGGCAAGTTTTACTAAATATAGGATTATATTCTAATCGTCGTTTTTTCACCTGCATTATTTAATTCCTCCCTGATATAATGGATAAGGCAATTAACACCTTCGCCTCCGCTCCATGCTAATTCATACTCATATATTCTTCTTCTTCTAGTGCTGTTGCACTTTGCTTTCTTTTTTCTATAAAACTTTGCAATTTCTTTCTCTCGCTCTTTCTTGAAACGGATTGAAGCTTATATTAAATTCTAGGTAGTATTTTTCCTGTATCAACTTGGCTGCTACATTCCAAATAGTTTTCAACGTATACTCTTTATAATCTTCGCCGTTACATTTTTTCATATTTGCTGCCCAGTCTTCCAGAACTTTTGCAATTCCATATACATTTTTTGGATTTGATTGTGTTTTGTGGAGTGGAATTTTGTATTAAATCTTCAATATTCTCTTGGGTGATGGCACTGAATCTGTTTGTGTTAATTTTTCAAGCACTCAATCATGACAAATTCAGAGTAAAATTTTGACGTTTTAATGTAAACAAGGTATTATCGATGAAGAAGCAGTTTTATCAGTATAATACTGAATGATTGGCTAGAATAATGCACTGCTATTAGTTGAAACCACCAAAATGTCAGATTTTGACATATGAAAAAAATAATCAACACAAACGTTTCAACCATAATCAAAAAATGTGTAGCTTGGCATGACTTTCGTACAGGCCAACTTAGACTCTCGCAATGTTTAGATTCATTCACTAGGGAAGAAACTATGGATGGGGATGAAAAACCGACATGTTGGAAGTGCAAAGAAACTAAAGATAGAAGGAAATGCACAAAGTCTTCATCGATTCATAAATTTCTCGAAATTTTAGTAATCCATTTAAAAACGATTTCTCAAAGAGGAAAATTGAATGTCATGATTGATTTTCCTTTAGATATGAGCGACTACATAGCAGATAATGTAGCCCCTTCTCGCTATAACTTGTTCGCACTGTCGAATCACAGCTGGACTACCTATAGCGGACACTACACTGCTTACTGTAGGAATCCATATACAGGCCGCGATTTAATATTGGGTGAGGTAGTTATAATTTTGCGTATATTTGGAAGACCTAAATGTTCGAATCAAATAGAGGGAAATACAATCAACAATAACAATTTTACGACTATTATGATATAGGTGAGGCTTTAATCAGTTTATAAAATAATTTGGAGTTTCTAGAAATGTTTAGGAAAAATAAAAAATGTGAGTGATTTACCCTGTACCATGGCGCTCAAATCTAATCAAGTTGTTTCTCAATGAAACCCAACGTACTGCCACGATATTTCAAATGTTTATCTATGCGTTACATTCGTTGTAAGTACTTCAAAAAATATATATGATAATTCCAAAACTGAAATAATCCTCAACAACTATTTTACTAATTGCTATGATGTATTTCAGAGTGTTAGTAAGTAAGACAATGTCCAAGGATAATGTACATAAATGTTTCTTCAAATTCGTGTTTTTTGTGCATTGTTTAAGTTTTATAACGAAATGCCATTCCGCCAAAATTCTCGGAATAATGCCAATAGCTTCCTACAGCCATCAGATACCATTTCATCCCTTATGGCGAGAACTATCATTGAGAGTCCATCAGGTCACTGTTCTCACTACGGATCCTATGAGAGACAAAGCGCTCACGAATTTGACTGAAATACACTTGAGTTCTTTGTACGACTTTTTCGAAAAGGTAAAGTTTTTCGAAACCTTGGGAGACGACTCGATTCATTTTTGGGATCGTGGCGAGTATTTGCAAAAAATGACGATTGATTTAACGTATTTCCTACTCCGAAGTGGAAACGTTGAAACATTCTTGAGGGGAGGCGAGAAGTTTGATTTAGTGATAGCAGAAGCGCTGTTCCCGGCAACACTGGGCTTGATAGGAAGATTTGGATGTCCAATGGATTGGCGTGTCATCGATGGAATCTGCTTCCTACGTTCACGTTACTATCGGTAATCCTAGCATGTGCTTTCACGTCACTGTATTTGTATCTGATTGATTCTAGTGATTTTCAGTAGTTCCGTGATAAGTTTTTGAAAATTCCACTCTGAAAACATTGATCCTGGCATATGAAAAAGCAGCAAGTTAAAACTGACCACGGCTTCGCGAAAACTGCACTTGTTTAATATTAATACAACGAAACCCTAGTCCATTCTAGGCAATCGTATACAATACCCAGGGATTCCTCAATTCTCCTTCAATTTGGGTATCACTAGCGGAAAAAATACTTCTTAGAGTAAAGTTATGAGTACTAGAAAAAAAATTAGAGAATGAAAATGCTGACGAATTTGATAGACTGGTGCACTTTCATTCCTGTCCATCAACCACTGGAGGTCTGAGTAATTCAATGAGTAAATCATAATAGTTATTTATATATCAAGGGCGTAAAGTAGGCGTTTATTGCCTGCCGCATGGATGATACCAGACAGTTATTTGAACCAACCATCCACTTCAAAAGGAATATACTTGTTCTTGTATCGGTGCAGATACTCTAACGAAGCTTTCAATATGTAATAATTATGTTCAAGAGACTATCCCATCTACACCAACTTCATTTTCAATGTTCATGCTTATGACTTAGTTACATGTTGAAAAAATGTCGATTATGAAGAAATGTTAGGAAGAGTCTTTCTCTATTGACCTGAAATAATTCTGATTCGTGTTAGGTCTTGCATGAAATGATGTGTAAATATAGACAATTTGAGAATTTTGTCTACTAAATTATCGTCAAAAAACAACTTTATAACTTCATGGAAGTAAACTCTCTGCTTTGTCCAGGACAATTTGGTTTCCGAAAAAAGATGTCCACGACGAAAGCTCTACTCAAAGTCGTGTCGGACATAGTCGAGGGCCTAGAGGAAGGAATCCACTCACAACTTGAGTTGTGTGACCTTTCGAAAGCCTTCGACTATGTCTCGCATAACGCTAGTGGAAAAATTAGAAAGATATGGTATCAGGGGCGTAGCTCTGAATTTCTTTAAATCTTACCTCTCCCAAAGATCTCAATATGTCAGATTGAATGGTGAGCTATCCAATCGCAGGGTCATTAATCACGGTGTTCCTCAAGGCTCGGTTCTGGGTCCCCTTCTTTTCTTAGTCTATATAAATGATTTATATTATCACATTTTACCGACAAAAAGCGTCTTATTTGCAGATGACACTACATTTATCTGTCAGAGTAATAAGATTGATAATCTGTCCACTTTATCAAATAACATTATGGATTCAGCCAAAACCTGGTTTACTTGTAATAAACTCAAACTGAATTTGGAAAAGAATCAGTCCATCCTTGTATCCTCCAATTCAAATTTCACTAGTGGCAACAGTGTCAAACTACTTGGCATACATCGAGATGACAGACTCAACTGGGGCTCACATATCGCAGCATAAGCTAAGCAACTGTCCAGTCTTACCTTCTTGATTCGACGTTTGAAAAACATTGTGAGTTCTCACGTACTCAAATCTTGTTATTTCGGTTTATTCCATAGTCACTTGTCTTACGGAATTCTTCTTTGGGGTGATTCTTGCCATTCTCATAGAATTTTTATTCTTCAAACGAGAGTGATAAAGAAACTAGGTTTCTTTCGGTTCAAGACAAAAATTAAAACTTTTCTATTAAAAAAATGTTTTTATGATATAAATGAGTATCTTGATTTAAACAAGTCAGAATTTGAATGTGTGTGATAGACACTCGCCACAATTCAAATTAAATTAAATATATTCATATTGTTATGTTTATTCACACTGTGACTTTATATATCTTTGTATTGTATTTTTTATTTTCATGTAAATTTTTTTTGTTTGACGTTCTACTATTACTATTGTATATTGTAGCGAAATAAATACTTCTACTACTTCTACTTCTACTTCTACTTCTAAACACCATTTTCGCTGCTCCCTTTCCATATTAGAAACATATCTGACCAGAGTTAACCTCGTGGATCAATTTTGGGAATTCGAAATATTTAATTTATTTTCGGTGTACTATTTAAAGTTCAAGTAATTCAACGTGAGTATCGTTTATCATTTAATGAGATTAGATAAAACATACGAACAAATAATAACTATTAATAACGAACTCAGTTGTTAGTACATTACCATGCTTTTTATGCTATTATGTGTTGCTTACCAAATTCTTGAAATTCAGTCTTCAAGGATCTTGGCCATTATTCCGACGGCTTCGTACAGTCATCAATCTCCATTTCAACCACTATGGAGAGAACTGGCCTTGAGAGGACATGAAGTGACTGTGATGACAACTGACCCTCAGAAGAATGAATCGCTGGCTAATCTCAGGGAGATCGACATGAGCTATACTTACGACATATATAAAAAGTACAGCGTTTCTGACCTGCTCAGTAATGACAGTAAGAGTTTTCTGGAAATCGGAAATGCTTTGGCCGTTATTTTCAAAGAAGTACAACATGCTCAGCTTTCATCACCCGAAGTGCAAGAGTTGATTCACAACAAAAACTTCAATTTCGATCTGTTACTCGTTGAGGCACAAACTCCAGGGATGCTGGCTTTTGCTTGGAGATTTCAGTGCCCTATCATCGCAATTGCCTCGTTAGATTGTGCCATGCAATATCACGATTCTATGGGGAATCCTATTCACCCTGTGATCAGCCCCGACTACAATCTAAATGTTGGAGATGCAGATGAAATGACTTTCATGGAAAGATTACTCAGTGCCGTGTATATTTCTGCGTATAAATACTTCATATATTCTGCGACATTCCATAGACAACATAATACAGCAAAACAATATTTTGGGAACGACCTACCATCTCTTTTAGACATCCAGAACAATATAAGTATGTTGTTCGTTGGGACCCATCCGATATTTCACAACCTCAGACCTTTAAATTTGAATACCATATCTCTTGGAGGTGGGATGCATATAAAACAACCGAAACAATTACCCGAAGTGAGTAGCATATTATTAGTTATTTAAATAACAAGGAAAGTAAAGACGTTAAGGATGTTAACAGTCGATACATTCCGTGTAACTTATTACGTTTTTCCCGCTGCTTGTTGACATATCTAAAAATTTGTCTGGATTGAAGTTTGTTTTCTTAACATTCCTTCATGATTATTCGTTCCGCTATTTCATTCTAAGTTGCTTGTGCGCGTAAGTAAGTTACCGAATAAACAAATGAACAAATAATATTCAAAAAGTCTCATAACCTAAAAATTGGTATAAATGAAGCTGTAGGTAATACTTGTCAAAGTCAAAGTCATTATTACCCTAGGCATGTAAATGGCACTATTTACTTTCCGTTGTCAAGATGAATTAGTTAACGAATGATATAGGCCATTTACCTCAATCACCTCAAATAATTTAACAAAATGTATGTGGTATTATCATATCATTGCGTTCCTTGTTGTTCGCGTAGATTTCTGTCTACAGTATCGGAAAGTTTTCATCTTGGGTATGGTGGTTTGATGAGAGCGTAAAGAATAGCTTGCTATATGTTGAGAGAGCATTACAATTTCTCGTCTACTCGCTCGAGGAAGGGATATCGACGATAGTTGTTAATTCCTCGGGCGAGGCAACAGGAGCGGCGCGCAGTAGTGCGTCTCTCTTATTTATGTGGTATTATCATATCATTGCCTTCCTTGTTGCTCGCGTAGACTTTTGTCTATACCACAGATGAAAAATTTCCGATACTGTATATTATTTGTCTATTCAATTCAGCCGTT